>JAJOOO010001671.1:0-27757 GCA_029582685.1 Solanum piurae
GAGTTGGGGAACCATCACGTATACTCAAACCATTTTTTTACGCCCATTTAAGCATCTACGGGCCCTTTTTTAGAAATTACAAAAATTCCTAAATTTTTTCGTGTGTATTTGCCCATGGATCTGGCGCCCCTGAGCACCCAAATTTGTTTCTCAAAAAAACTTTATGGGGTCCTCCATAATAAGTCGGTGAACCATCACGTATACTCACACCATTTTTTTCGCACCTATTTCCTCTTCTACAGGCCCTTTTTTAGGAATCACGCATAGTTCTCAATTTTTTGTGTGTGCCCATTGATGTGGTGCCCGGAGCACCCAAATGTTTTTTCTCAAAAAACTTAATGGGGACCTCCGTAATGAGTCAGGGAACCATCACATATACTCATAACATATTTTTCACGCCTATTTCTTTATCTACGGGCCTTTTTTTAAGAATTGCGCAAATTCCATAATTTTTTGTGCGTATTAGCCCATGGATCCGGCGCCCCGGAGCATCCAAATTTTTTCTCGAAATACTTTATGGGGACCTCCGTAATGAGTTGGTGAACCATCCCGTATGCTCACACCATTTTTTTTTCACGCCCATTTCCGCATCGACGAGCACTTTTTAGGAATAACGCAAATTTCTCAATTTTTCATGTGTATTTGCCCACTGATCTAGTGCCTGGAGAAACCAAAAAAAATTTAGCGATCTCTGTAATGAGTAGAGGAACCGTTACAAATTTTTGCACTTTTTTTTCACGCTATTCTGCATCTATGGGCACTCTTTTAGGAATCACCAAATTTTTTAATTTTTCGTGTGTATTAGCCCATAGATCTAGCTCCTCGAAGCAAATTTTTTTATCGAGACCTCCATAATGAGTCGGGGAACCATCACTTATACTCAAACCATTTCACTCCCATTTTCGCATCTACAGGCCCTTTTTTAGTAATCTCGCAAAGTCCTCAATTTTTCGTGTGTTAATTAATTAGCCCATGGATCTGGCACCTAGAGCACCCAATAAATTATTCTCAAAAAACTTTATGAGGACCTCTACAATGTGTCGGAGAACCATCACGTATACTCACACCATTTTTTCACGCCTATTTCTGCATCTACGGGTGTTATTTTAGGAATCGTTCGAATTCCTCAATTTTTCGTGTGTATTAGTCCATGGATCTAGAACCCCAGAGCACACAAATTTTTTTCCTCATAAAACTTTATGGGGACCTCCGTAATGAGTCGGGGAACCATCACGTATAATCACATAATTTTTTTCAAGCTCATTTCCGCATCTACATGCTCTTTTTTAGGAATCTTGCAAATTTTTCAATTTTTCAAGTGTATTAAGACCATGGATCTGGCGCTACGGAGCACCTAAATTGTTTTTCTCAAAAAACTTCATGTGGACCTCCGTAATGAGTCGGGGAACCATCACGTATACTCAAACCATTTTTTTCACGCCTATTTCCGCATCTACGGACCCTTTTTTAGAAATCACGCAAATTCCTTAATTTTTCGTGTCTTGATTAGCCCATGGATCTGGCGACTCGCAGAACCCTAATTTGTTTCTCAAAAAATATTATGGGGTCTTCTGTAATGAGTCGGGGAACCATCATGTATACTCACTCTATTTTTTTCATGCCCATCTTCGCATCTACGGACCCTTTTTTTGGAATCGCGCAAATTCCTCAATTTTTCGTGTGTATTAGCCCATTGATCTGGCACCCCGAAGCACCCAAAACATTTTTCACAAAAAACTTTATGGAGACCTCCGTAATGAGTTCGGGAACCATCACGTATACTAACACCATTTTTTTCACTCCCATTTCCGCATCTACAGGTCTTTTTTTAAGAATTCCGCAAACTCCACAATTTTTCGCGTGTATTAGCTTGTTGATCTAGCATCCTGCAGCACCCAAATTTGTTTCTTATAAAACTTTATGGGGACCTCCATAATCAGTTGAAGAACCATTACGTATACTCACACCATTTTTTTAAGACCATTTCCGCATCTACACGCCCCTTTTTAAGAATCACGCAAATTCCTCTATTTTTGTGTGTATTAAAGCCCATGGATCTAGCGCATCAGAGCACCCAAAACTTTTTTTCACAAAATACTTTATGAAGACCACTATAATGAGTCAGGGAACCATCACGTATACTCACACCATATTTTTTTCATGCCCATATCCGCATCTACGTGCCCTTTTTTAAGAATCGCGCAAATTCCTAAATTTTTCGTGTGTATTTAGCCCATGGATCTGGCGCCCCGGAGTACCCAAAAGGTTTTCTCAAAAAACTTTATGGGGACCTCTGTAATGAGTCGGGGAACCATCACGTATACTCAAACCATTTTTTTCACATCCATTTTTGCATCTACGGGCCCTTTATTAGTAATCACGCAAATTCTTTAACTTTTTGTGTGTTAGTCTATCGATCTAGCGCCCCGACGCACCAAAGAAATTTCTCAAAAAACTTTATGGGGACCTCAGTAATGAGTCGGGGAACCAACACGTACAGTCACACTATTTTGTTTCACGCCCATTTCTGCATCTACGGCCCCTTTTTCAGAAATAGCGCAAATTCCTCAATTTTTCGTGTGTGTTAACTCATGGATCTAGCGCCCTAGAGCACCCATAATCTTTTTTCTCAAAATTTTTTATCAGGACTTTTGTATTGAGTCGGGGAACCATCACGTATACTCACACCATTTCTCTCACCCCCATTTTCGAATCTACACGTCTTGTTTTATAAATCACGCAAATTCCTCAATTTTTGTGTGTATTAAGGCCCTAGATCTAGCGTCCAGGAGCACCCAAAATTTTTTTCTCAAAAAACTTTATAGGGATCTCCGTAATAAGTCGGGGATACATCAAGTATACTCACACCATTTTTTTCACGCCTATTTCCGCTTCTAAGGGCCCTTTTTAAGGAATTGCGCAAATTTCTTAATTTTTCGTGTGTATTATTAGCCCATGGATCAGGCATCCCGAAGCACCCAAAAAGATTTTCTCAAAAAACTTTATTGGGATCTCCGTAATGAGTTGGTGAACCATCACGTACACTCACACTATTTTTTTCACGCTCATTTATGAATTTACGAGCCTTTTTTAGGAATCGCGCAAATTTCTCAATCTTTCGTGTGTTAGCACATGGATCTTGCGCCCCAGAGCACTCAAAGTTTTATTCATAAATAATTTATGGGGACCTCCGTAATGAGTCAGGGAACCATTACGTATACTCACACCATTTGTTTCTCACTCATTTACGCATCTACGAGTACTTTTTCACAAATCGTGCAATTTTCTCAATTTTTCGTGTGTATTAGCCTATGTATCTACCGCCCTAGAGCACCCAAAATTCTTTTCTCAAAAAACATTATGGGGACCTCCATAATGAGTTGAAGAACTACCATGTATACTCACACTATTTTTTTCACGTCCATTTCCACATCGATAGGCCTTTTATTAAGGAATCGCACAAATTCCTCAATTTTTCGTGTTTATTAGCCCATGGATCTGGCACCCCGAAGCACCTAAAACCTTTTTCTCAAAAAACTTAATGGGGACCAACGTAATGAGTCGGGGAACCATCACGTATACTTACACCATTTTTTAACGCCTATTTCCGCATCTACAAGCCAATTTTAAGGAACGCGCAAATTCCTCAATTTTTTGTGTGTAAATATTTACCCATGGATATGGCGCCCCGAAGCACCCAAAATTGTTTTCTCAAAAAACTTTATGGGGACCTCCGTAATGAGTCGGGGAACCATCACGTATACTCACACCATTTTTTTCACGCCGATTTCTGCATCTACGGGCCATTTTTTAGGAATCGCGCAAATTCCTCAATTTTTTATGTGTATTAGCCCATTGATCTGGCGCCCCGGAACACCCATAATGTTTTTCTCAAAAACCTTTATAGGGGCCTCCATAATTAGTCGGGGAACTATCACGTATACTCACACCATTTTTTCACGCCCATTTCCGTATCTTTGGGCCCTTTTTAGGAATCACGCAAATTCCTCAATTTTTCGTGTGTATTAACCCCTGGATCTAGCGCCGCGGAGCAACCTAATTTTTTTTCTAGAAAAGGTTAATGGGGACCTTTGTAATGAGTTGGGGAACCATCACGTATATTCAAATCATTTTTACGCCCATTTCCACATCTACGAGCCCTTTTTTAGGAATCACGCAAATTCCTCAATTTTGTGTGTATTAGCCCATGGATTGGCGCCTCGAAGCACCCATAATTATTTTATCAAAAACTTTATGGGGACCTCCGTAATGAGTCGGGGAGCCATCACGTATACTAACATGTCACGACCCGATTCCTCGAGTCATGATGGAGCCTACTATAATCCACTGTAGGCAAGCCAACCTGTATCCTGGAACAACTAGTAATGGGATTGAGGGTAAAAAGCTAAACCCAACAACACAATAATAATAACAACAGGAATCACAAATGGAAGGGTGGAAGCAAGCCAAAACTATATACAAATAAAAGATCCCTCTAAGGACGTGGAAGTCACAAGTACATAGCTACTAACAAAATGAGTACAAGTCCCAAAAGTGGACCACATAAACAAGAATATCTCTTAAAGCATTAGACAAGTCAATATATAAATACAGAAGGAGACGGTGCAAATCCAAGACGCTATGTGCTCACCCTCACCTTCTAATATGACTGCAGTTAGCTCGAAATCAACATTGATAGCTGGTGCTCGGACCTGCATCACGAAAATAGATGCAGACTGTAGTATGAGTACCAAAACAATAGGTACACAGTAGGAATCATAGGCCGACTGAGCAAGAAAAGCAAAAGTAATATGAAATGCGAGAATCTAACGTACTAACAGAAATAAGCAGGAGGGAACATCCAATAGGTATGCACATGAGCGTACTCACACACAAAGAGAAGGAAAGTAGCTAACTAAATCCGACTGGGATCCCATAAACCCAACAGGATACTCGTGCACAATATGAAAGTAAAACCCGAACGGACTTCCATATGCCCGACAGGTGCAAAGAAGGGAGAGTTGAAATGAAGTAAGAGGATCTGATGAAATTTCCAAGATTACCACAACTTTCTGGACTTGAACCAAACTAATCCATGTGCCCGAAGCTTACCCAGAGCTAATAGGGAAATAAAGACTCAAACTGAATGAAGATGAAGGATCAAGGACTTGAACCGAGATTTGGAGTAACCGAGGACTTGAACAAAGGCTAAGGATAATCGTGTACTTGAACCACATAAAATATGACCAAGGACTTGAACCAAGGTTAAGCATAATCGTGGACTTGAACCATATAAAATATGACCAAGGCAAGGACTTAGACCCCGACCGGTGGAATGAATTGGGACTTGAACCATGAGTAGAGGCGAGTCGATTAGAAATAGGATCAGTTGTCAACTGAGCGTCACGGGAAGTACCCCCAAACTGAGTGCCATCATTAAATTACTCCAGCCCGAACCGTATCCAACCAGAATCGTCGAGTAGCTTCCAAAACAAGAATTCGAATACATCAAAATCGGCATGATAAGGAATTATGGATATAAGGTTCCAAGAGTGGTGTTACTGCCTAGCTAAGGCCCAGACTATCAGACTCAAGTCTGCTATATCAGTCTACAGGGATCTAAGCCGTCTGAAGTGACGTCGGAGAGGTTTCAAGGCCTAATGGCTCTAAAATACGCAAGTTTATGTCAATCACTAGTCTAAGCCTAGACTAAGGCCAAACATGTTTACAAATATACACATAAGCCATAAGAAGGGCGCACCACAAGGTACGGATGATCAACAATTACATTATACATGCTTCAGTAACCCGAAGTACTCGAAATTAAAGCCTAAATCATGGTTTCTAGGAATTTAGCATACTCAACCACCAATTACCCCCAAAATCACACGAATCAACATACAAATTCTAAATCATGCTCAATCTAAGGAAAGGGAAGTCGTAGCCTACCTGTAGGCCAACCGCGCACGCTTCAAATCACGTAGTTGGAGCCTTTCCCTTCTGTACGGCCTCAGAAAGCTGCCACACTATCAAAAATAGAATCACAACGATAATACAAGCGTTTTGACACAGAAATTATAACACCTTGTATGCTAGAACTACCAAAATATAGATGTTAGAAGTTGTAGGTGCCACCGACGGGCACCACCCATGGACCGTAGGGTGACCCATGGTCCGTCCTAGTGGTCCGTGGTTCACCACCTATAACCCTTCCCAGAAACAATTATTCTAAGGCATGACCCACGGCCGGACCCACAAACCGTGGTCCAGGTTTGTGGATCAAGGTCTCAAAACCTAGTCTCTGAAGTCGATCAACAGACTGACAGAACGGATCATGGATCAGTCCATGGACCGTCGATCAATCCGTAGGTCGAGACCATCAGGACCCTTTAGAAATTGGTCTCTGAAGTTGATACGTCCAAACTTACACCTCAATTAAGAGGTATAAACGATCGAAGTCAATTTGTAGTACTCAACGTGAGTTGAGGTCGATCCCAAAGAGAAATTCTTTACAAAAATGATTTCACTGTCGCGTTTTACTCAATTGTCATTATTATTTTCTAAAGAAATAGTTACAAAAAGTAAAATGGGTTTAACTATAAAGCTCTAGTAACCAAGGTTGTTAACTAATATCTAATTTAGCAATTAACAAAATATCAGTTCTAAAGTTGTTTCGATAATTAAATGAAACTAGGATTGTGTTCCCCATAACGTTGCATTTAATGTTATTCCATATTTGAGTTTCTGGCAATTTTTCTCTACAAAATACAAGCTAGCTAAATATATCATATACTTCTCAGTCTAATCAGATAATTTTCATCAAGTCCTATCGGTCCTAGAGTGTTACACGTTTTACCCTCACTTACAAAAGTTTTAAAGTTCTTTTCTCTCGAACTAGAACTTTGACTCCATTTCTTTAGGTTAATTTAGCTTTTTCTTAACTATCATTTTTCTCTCGAAAAAATGATAGATACAGGCTCACCCTAATGCGTGCACTCATTAGAATACATGATTAACGAAAGCTAAATTATATTTTGCAAATGTAAATCACCTTTCACTCATTTTACGAAATTACACTTAGATTTACGTCATAGATCCCACAATCCCAGATGTGATATTTAGCCAATCATGATTTCACGTAAACATACAGAAGAATATAATGAAAACATGACGAGAAAAATACTTACAAAAATAAGCAAATCAATACATACTTTGATAATTCAAGAACCAAAAATTCAACTTCCAAACTTAATTCGATGTTAATCTTCAATACCAAAAGCTAAGAATATTTGAAAACTTGTTCTTCGTTCTAGATAAGGCGAGATCAAAAATAAAAACAACCTAATTAATTCAAATAAAGTGTTTTAAAAATAGTCCTACTCAAAGTAGGACTGAACTGTCGGACACTTCACGGGAGTCACCACGGTCCGTCAAGGGCTTCACGGTCCGTCAAGGGCTTCACGGTCCGTGAAGCCCTTCGTGGTCTTCACTTAGAGTTCCCCAAGATTGGGTCTTCGATGCTTGAATATTGGTTCATCATCACAGGAAATACCACGGATCGTACTATTGACCACGGTCTGTATAGATGCTCGTGGTCTTCACTTGGTCACTTCCCAATTCAGCTCCTCGAGGCCCAAGCACTGGATAATCATCACGATCACCACCACAGGTCGTTATGGGGACCACGGTTCGTGGGGCCTTCCGTGGTCTTTACTTGGTTGCCTTTGCACTCCATCTTCCTAAGGCCTAAACAATGATTCAGCTTCACGATCACAACCACAAACCGTTACAAGGACCACGGTCCGTGAGGTTGGCCGTGATCTTTACTTGGTCCAACCTAATTTCAACTTTTCCCATCCTTCATACTGGAAATGTATCACGAATGGCACCACGGTTTGTGACAAGGACCACAACATGTCTAGGTGCTCGTGATTTTCACTTGATCAAAATCAGCTTCTGCTTCTTTTTCCATTTTTTCCACGCAAGCAAGAATTTGTCTACACATTCAACAAACACATCAAAGCATACAAAAGTACACTTGATTCTAGTATTAATCCTTAGTTTTTAAGCATCAAATGTGCCAAGATTTCGCGGCACATCAACACCCTCAGATTAGAACCATTACTTGTCCTCGAGTGATGAGAATGCAATACATCCAGTCCTCAATTATTCAAACACTTTTGAAACTACGCAACAATCATCTCAAACAAAATTTGTATCCATAACCATGAAGCTAACATCAAGGATCAATATATGACATCTCATTACTCACAATCGATCATGCTTATGCCTGTGACTATCACATAACACAATCTACTCTCAAATGCAATCACTGTGTCCTCACACCAAAGAAGTCCCTCACTCATGATAATTGGGAATAAGTACTACGCTCACACTCTCAAAGAACTTCTAACACTAACAATAAACTACCATACGCTTGCCCTTGCTTTCTACGCTCTATCTTTCAAACACCCGGAATAGGATCACTTTAGGACTTTATCGGCTTGTAACATAGGCTCAGGCTAAGGAATGGATATTTGGGTTTGTGAGTGACTAGTCCCTTGGTTCTCCAAAATTTCGTTTGCACACAACTCTTTTCTGAGCGATTCCCTCTTTTTCTTCATTTCAGCACATCCCAACTGCCATTATTTTCTTTTTCTTTTTCTTTTTCTTTTATTTTCTTTTTTGTTTGTTTGTTTTATATGCATTCAATTTACTGGTTGAACCTTTTTTTTCACTTCTTCTTTCTGCTCGGATTGCAATCACCCTCAACTTAGGCTTTTGGCCTGAGTTGTGACATCGCATCTTCAGAGACCAAATGATATGATATTTACAGGGTAAGAACAAAAACTGATTTTCATGCTTAAATCGGGTTCAACTGATAAGCTTTTTATTTGGTTGCTTTATTTTTGGCTTTTTTATGGCTTAACAAAGATGGGCTACTGATCCTTTCCTATCCGGTTATTCTCCAATTTAAGCAAGACTACTCGGGAAAGTTCTAGCTTCTACTTCTAGCAAACCTCACACACACACATGACACAAGACTACATTCTCCAGTTTCTTGGTTCACCAATTTATTTCCAGATGAGCAATGTTCAACACCTGAGTACCTAAAATGTCATCTAAAGATCCTAATAGTAAAATCTTAGATCAAGGTAATCATTTCACACAGATTAGTTGTTGCACAACTCAACACACAAACACTTCGTATTTTTATCAAAACACAAAAACAAAATAATAACAGTTTTCACAATAAACACAGATTCAACCTCCATTCATCCTAATAGCTAGAATGGAAGGTTGTTCACCACCCCCTTCTCAAACAAAAAAACTTTGCCCTCAAAGTCAATGATGAAGAACAAAATATGGCTATGAGGAGGGATCATACCTGCGGCGCTCTAGGCACCGATAGTCGGATCAATGTCAGCACCCTTATCACTGAGTGCACTCTTAGAAACCGACACATGATCAGGTTGGCTACCACTCACGGGACAGGTACTCCGCTACTAGAAGCTCCAACTAACACTGCATCTCGTTGTTGTAGCTCAAGTGCTTATTTTTCTCTAGTTTCCTTCCTTGATGCCCTGCGGGCTTTCTTTGTTGCCTTATTTCCTCTTTGGACAGGTCAGCAAATAGCTCCTCCCCAGATTCTCTGGCTTTGTGTTTTCTCTTGCCGGATTTGCTTTTAGGGAGTTCCCCCAGAGATCTTCAAGAGATTGAGTGGTAGGATGCTCACTGAATCACTGAATATCTTCATTAATGACTCTGGCATGACTGGAGTGGGAGCTTGTACCAGATTTTCAGCTAGTTTAGAAACTTGGGCTCGCATTTTGGCCAACTGCTTCTTGAACTCTTCATTATTGCTTGATCCAACAGCCTGCAACTGTGATTGGACATGGGCCTCCAAGCCATCCATCATGTTTTTCAAAACATCAAGTTCCTTCCGTATTTCATCTTTTACACGCTTCTCTGCAGCTAACACATTGCGCTATATCAGCTAGGGCATCCGGTTGATAATTTGGTTAACCAAAGTCCTGGTCTGTCGTTGATCTGCAACCAACCTTTCAAGGAAAACAGTGGGAAGAGTGATATAAGTACATGAAGCCTGGGATTTTGAAACTCGTGGCGATGATGGTGCCCTCGAAGCTGGCTGTGATGACTCACCTTGCTTAGTTTGGCTTGCAACTTGTGGGATGACTACTAGTGTATGAGGTACTAGCGCTAATGGTCCCACCGCTCCTGATTTTCTCCCAAAAAGAGGATTGTTGACATCCTGGATTTTGGAAGCTGCAGTTATCTTGGATGCCTCAACTGGTTTATCCACAAATTTATTTAGAGCAATGTTCGCCTACAAACAAAGTTTCTCTATCAGACAGGAAACAGCAAACCTGCTCGCTCTTTTAGCACTATCTCACATCTCTATGGCGATGATCCAACCTGCATTCACAAGGTAACCGATCATGAGGCAGGCGACCAATGATGCTAGTGATGGAGACAGTGTATTATTATGTGCTCTCTTTTTTGTTTCAGTTTCTGTAGCAATATTTATTAGAGTGGTGGCGTAGATAACATAGAACTATTGAGGTAGATAGACAGTGTATTCCCAAGAGCATTGTTAATCCATTCAAACTGGTGAATCTGGAACAGTTTGTAAATCTCCTAAAATGTTTGGATGTCTCCCATCACTACCCTAGTCTCAGGCATGTGTGGTCTCTTTCTAAATCCTCTCAACTTGTTCACAATTCTATTTTTGAAGAAATCCTCTGACATGTTCACCGTCCACATAGATCTGAAAAAATCAATCAGTTGTTGTCTCACCACTAGGTAAAATTCACGGAGGTGAACATACTGAACCATTGTATCATCTGGAGTCACCTCATCAACTCTCTCTACTACACCTGTCTCTGTGTGAGCTCCAGTTTCAGCCTCTAGTCCCACTGTAGGTAGAGATGTGGTTGTATCTTCCTGAGAGCCTCTTTTGGACTCTGCACTGCCTCCCGAACCATCATCAGACTAGCTTCTAGAACCAACATCAGATTGATTTCCTGATTCCTCTCTGCTATCGGAACTACTACCTCCCTCTTCAGACTTGGGAGGAATGTCCTGGAGGATGGCCCTCGCTGTACTGGATCTAGTAGCTCAAGGTGGGTGATCTTCAGGTGTAACATTTATCTGTACCTCTGAACTACTAGATTTCTAAGTATGATCACATTCGGATTGCGAAGCAGTAGGTGAGGAAGGTGGAGCTGCGTTCTTTCTTCGGAGAGCTTTAGTACCTGAACAATTCAAACACCCATTAATAACCAATTCAGTAAAATGAAACACTATCAGGTACTCAGACTTCCCCTGTGTAATTACAATATGGCGCCTTTCCTTAAGAAAGCCATCACCCAATCTTTCATTGGGAAGGGCCACGGACTCAAACTACATAAAAGAAATAAAAATACATATAGTAAAACTACATTTTTTTATACGGGAGCCAAGACGGGCCTTGGTGGGTTCCATAGTCCGTGAAGACCCTTGTGAACACCAGTTGGTGACTTGACTGTGTGAGATGGTGTACTAGAATGGATCACAGATGCTTTCACGGTCTGTGGACTGAACCACGGTCCATGAGGACCATCGTGTTCCTACCCAGTTTACTCCTCTTTTTCCAAGTATGGTTCACGAGGAGTTTCACGATCCGTGGTCGATCCCACGATCCGTGAAGCCCATCGTGTACTTACACTTGGCCTATTTTTAGTGTTCCTCTCATTCCAACAACACTTGATGCCCAACTTCACCCCTTCAAAAGGTCACGAGATCTATTAACACATGAGACCAACCATTCTTCCACATTCATTACTCACCATGTAAATCAAACACAATTTCGACCTAAATATGAACACACCCACATGCACATGAATGTGACCTCGCTCTTTCAACAATTATGTTTACGCATTACATTAAGGAATACATGTTTGGAACCCTTTTGAACTCAACTTCACACTAATGTCAACTATTAAAACTAATTTCTCCTAAATTCGGCATACCCATACACTAGAACAATCAAATTTATGCAGTTCAAACTAACCCATAACAATTCAATATCAACCAAGATCGTTCATCACATGATCATGCTAATTTCGACTAAATCAAAGTAATTCTAACTTTTTTTTAGATAACATCAAACTTATAACAAGTGATATTAGAACTTACTTGGAATTAGAAGAAAATTTCGCTCAAAAATTCAATAGTGAACTCGACTTGAAATTCTTGACAACTTAGGATTAGGCTTCGATTCTTTGATGAACTAAGGATTGATGGATGATGGGAACCATTTTTGTACTCTTTAATAACCATTATAGGAGGAAGAACGAGTAGAGAAAGCCAATATTTGGCGCTTGAGGGATTAAATATATGTTTATTTCAAGGTTGGTTTCAGTGCGGGTCGGGTCGGGTACTGGTACTGTTGGGTAGCCGATGACGGACCGTGAAGTTTCCCGTGAAGGGCATCACGGTTCGTGAACATGAATTGAGACTAAAGTTCTTACCTAAGGTTCACGAGAGGTTAGACAGTCTATACAAAGTCTGACGGATCGTGAACCCTTCTGTGAATCACTTTCCAATAGCCTCCATATGTTGTAGGTTCTTCCCACGAGCCATGAGGTTGCCCGTGAAGGGCACCACAGTCCGTGTGGTTACCCGTGAAGGTTTCTTGCACCAGTTAGCTTTGTATGTACCCAGTTCTTGCAACTCTTAGTCCTAATCTTTCCTGCACACATCAACACACAGTGACTCTATAAAAACAAAGAAAAATGAGAAAAAGGAAAGTACGTATTACAATTACAATCTTGGGTTTCCTTCCAAGCAGCGCATAATTTAACGTCGGCCTAGGTTTTGTGTTGATGCAGCGAGGTAAGGTCATAGCTTATTCTTCTAGACAACTTAAGGTGCATGAGAAGAATTACCAGACTCATGACCTCGAGCTTGCAGCAGTGGTGTCTACACTTAAGATTAGGAGACATTTCTTGTATAGTGTTCACGTAGATGTGTTCACAGACCATAAAAGCCTTCAGTATGTGCAGAAAGAGTTGATTCTTTGCCGGAGGAGATGGGTTGAGTTCCTTAAGGATTATGATATGAGTGTGCATTACCATCCTGGTAAGTCCAATGTAGTAGCAGATGCCTTTAGTAGACTATCTATGGGTAGTGTGGCAAATATTGACGAAGAAAGAAAAGAGTTGGCAAAGGATGTTCACAGGCTTGCTCCTTTGGGAGTTCACCTTATGAGCATATCAGATGGTGGTGTAACGATTCAGAATGGGTCAGAATCTTCATTGGCAGCGGAGGTTAATGAGAAGCAAGACAGTGACTCGATATTGCATCAACTAATGGGTGAAGTTCATCATCAGAGAGTTGAGGTTTTCTCCTAATAGGGAGATGGTGTGCTTCGCTATCAGGGTCGATTATGTGTTTCTAAGGTGGGTGAGTTGAGACAGCAGATTCTTGCAGAAGCCCATAACTCAAGATATTTTATTCATTAAAGCGCCACTAAGATGTACCGCAATATGCGGGAAGTCTTTTGGTGGAATGGTATGAAGAGGGATATAGCAGATTTTGTGGCTAAGTGCCCTAAATTGCCAGCAAGTGAAGGTAGAACATTAGAAACCAGGAGGTATGACTCAAGAGATCAACATTCCTACTTGGAAGTGGGAAGTGATCAACATGGGCTTCATTACAGGTTTACCTCGTACTCGCAGACAACATGACTCTATTTGGGTGATAGTTGACAGAGTTACTAAGTCTGCGTGCTTTTTGGCTGTTAAGACTACAAATTCGACAGAGGACTACCCCAAACTTTACATTAATGAGATATTCAGGTTGCATGGGGTTCCTTTGTGTTTCATTTCAGATAGAGGTCCTCAGTTTACCCTCATTTCTGGAAGTCATTTCAGAAAGACCTTGGTACATAGGTTAATCTTAGCACAACATTTCATCCACAGAAGGATGGTGAAGCAGAGTGTACCATTCAGACCTTAGAGGACATGTTGAGAGCTTGCGTAGTCGATTTCAAGGGTAGTTAGGATGATCACCTTCCTCTTATAGAGTTCGCCTACAATAATAGCTACCATTCCATCATTCAGATGGCCCCTTATGAGGCATTGTATGGGCGTCGATGTAGATTTCCAGTTGGTTGGTTTGAAATAGGTTAAGCATCCTTGATAGGGTCAGATTCGGTTCATGATGCCATGGAAAAAGTTCAGCTCATTAGAGATAAACTTAAGACAGCTCAGAGCCGCCAAAAATCCTATACAGATGTAAGTAGAAGGGACTTGGAGTTCCAAATTGATGATTGGGTTTTCTTGACAGTGTCACCTATGAAGGGGGTGATGAGATTTGGCAAGAAAGGGAAGTTCAGTCCTAGATATGTAAGCCCATACAAGATCTTGAAAAGAGTTGGTAAAATGGCTTATGAGTTAGAGTTGTCAACAGAACTAGCAGCAATACATCTGATTTTTCACATTTCGTTGTTAAAGAAGTGTGTGGGTGATCCAACATCTATTGTACCTTTAGAAAATGTTACTATGAAGAATAGTCTCACTTATGAAGAGGTACCAGTTGAAATCCTTAATCGTCAGGTTCGAAGGTTGAGAAATAAAGAAGTCACTTCAGTTAAGATTTTGTGGAGGAGTCAGTTCGTAGAGGGAGCTACTTGGGAAGAAGAAGCAACCATGAAGGCCAAGTATCCTCATCTCTTTCCTTCTGATTCCATTCCAGCGTGAGGTAATAGTTCCTCTTCAGTTTTTCAGTCATTCATGCATATATTCAATCTTACGATCTTGTTCCTTTAGTTGTTCTTTCATTTTTAACGTATTTGCATGTTCTTGGAACTTAGTTTAGTCAGAAATCAATTTCCAGTAATTACTGGTAGGGTTTGCAACTCTTTCCCACCCTATCCAAATAGTTTAGACTTCATTCGAGGACGAATGTTCCCAAAGGGGAGATATTATAACACCCCGTATGCTAGAACTACCAAAATACAGATTTCAAAAGTTGCAGGTGCCACCGACGGGCACCACCCACGGACCGTAGGGTGACCTACAGTCCGTCCTGGTGGTCCATGGTTCACCACTTGCAACCCTTCCCAGAAAAACCCAGAAAAATTATTCTAAGGCATGGCCCATGGTCGGACCCATGGATGTAGGTCATACCACATATTGTAGTCCAAGTCCGTGGATCGAGGCCTCAGAACCTTGTCTTTCAAGTCGATAGACGAACTGACAGGACGGATCGTGGATCAGTCCACAGACCGTTGATCAGTCTGTAGGTTGAGACCCTGAGGACCCCTCACAACCTGGTCTCTGAAGTCGATCGACTAACTGACAGGATGGATCGTGGATCAGTCCACGAACCATTGATCCATCCGTAGGTCGAGACCCTCAGAACCCCCCAGAACCTATTCTCTGAAGTCGATTGATGCATTGACAGGACGGATCGTGGTTCAGTCCATGGACTGTCGATCAGTCCCGTTGAAGGTGTCAGTAGATTTTAAGTCAGGGGTCATTTAGTCTTTTTCTCATGTGTTAGACCCCTAAACTTCATCGTTTAACCCCTAAACTTTGTAATTTTGGTCATTTTTAGCATAGTAAATTAATTAGAACTTACCCTAATCAATTATTCACCAAAATCAAGCGAAACATAGAGCAAAATATAGGAGAAAGTCAGCATCCCTAGTTCAAGAATGCAGTGAGATTTCATCAGTTCCAGCCCTGAAATCAAAAGATTTCTCTGTGAATTTCGTCACCAGGGATGTGGGATTTCACTAGTGAGTTCCTTTCACCCATTAGGTCCCTAGATTTCAGTCAGAATCTTGATTCCCTTAATATTATCTAGACCTACAGTTTCTTGAATGTTAAAAATTGTTGGGTTTTAGCTATTAGAATGATCCAAATCAGATTATCATATTGTTGCTTAGTTTCTTGTATGGTATTCGGAACCCTAGCTATATAGTTCCTTTAGTTCATGAATTACACATGCTAGGTCAGTTATTTCAGATATGCATGCTTCAGCTTACGAATGTCACATTATCAATTATAATTGTTGCCTTCTTAGAGTTTGCATGTCAGTAATTGAGTTATCCAGTACTTCAACATTTCAATCATAATATTTCTTATATACATTTTATTAGGAGTAGGCTTTAAACTGAGTTGGACTAGGGTCAGTCACCCTCAAGTTCCAGAACTACGTGCCCTTGTAGGTTATTAGTCCTCTCTGTGGGCATCAGTTTAGTGATCACGACAGTCATGCCTCTATACCTATGGCAGGGTATATCGGGTCCTCTCGATGGGGTGTATACATCGGACTCCACATTTAGCTCATATGGTTTTATATTGGTTATTAGTAGCTCCCACAATCAGATTTTATTGCATTGACCATGTTATCAGTTATAGTAATATTTCAGTCTCAGCATGTTATAAACTTGGTCATTGGATTCACTTAGTTCATGTTCAGTATTCTCAGTATATAATCATTTTTATCTCATATCATTGCTCAGTTATATGTTTTGTTAAGATATGTATTTTGTTCAACTTTATTCTATCATGCATGCTCAGTACCTTTCAAGTACTGGCGCATACTCCGCGCTACATTTTCTTGTGATGTAGTTTCAGGTTCTGAGCTTCCAGATCACGCATAGATCGGTTTCCGATCTTCAGCTCAACAGTCTCAGTGGTGACTTTTTATTCTCCCAGGACGACTTATATGTTTCTTTTGCTTTTAGTCTTTAGTTCAGTTTTGCTAGATTTAACTGGGGCATGTCCCAACACTTCTAGTCAGTTAGAGGCTTATTTCAGACATAGTTAGTTTCAGATTTAGCATTTGAGTTTGACCTTTCAATTGTTGTGAAACTCTAAGTTTTTTTATACATTCAGATAGATATGGGTGTTCCCTACCATTTCATTTCAATTTATCTTATGATTTAGCTTCCGCACAACATTTCTTTACTTTAATTTATTTAGTATGCTTATGATATGCCAGTAGGTTTAGCTTGGGGTCACTCGTGATCCTAGGTCCCGTGCCTGCGTCCTGGGGATAGTTTCGGGGTGTGACAAAAATCATAATTTTTAGAGTTGGACCCAAAATCGGCCTTAAAACGGGATTGTGGGAACCGCGATGGGAACCCCAAATTTGACACCGCGAAAAGAGTATAAATGCAATATGGAACTTGTACCCCAAAATGGGGCACAATTTGAGGATCAGAACGAAAGAAATTTGATCATGCAACGAAAATTTGATTTATGGAGAAAATCAAGAAGAGGGCAGCCCCTTTGGGGCAGAAATTACCTCAAAACATCTATCTTCACACTTCTCCAAGCACTCCATAGAAAACCCACAATCCACACGAACACCTAACAATTTGAATCACCTCAATCAGAGCTCTATAGCTCAAGAAACCAAAATCTCCATTAAGGAGAACAGTCAAGAGAAGGGCAGCAGCTAAAACAAAGACAACGCCTCAAACGAAGCTTCCCCAGCACATTCCGATCACACCACTGCGTTCCCACGGAAAAACCACACAATTTAGAGCTTTGAATCACTCAATTTGGAGCTCTATAGTTCAATATATCACAATTGAAAATGAGGGCTGAAAGCTGAAATGGGGCTTATAAAAGACGAATCAGGTCGCTAAAAAGTCAAATTATGGTCGTTAAAATCCCAAAATCTAGTCGCTAAAAGGGCTGCACCTGATTTCAACTTTTCCTATTTTTTAAAAGTCTCCGACGGGGTGCTCGGAATTCGTTCGAAATCTCGTGCACGCAGACGGACTATGCAACCCTACTAAATTCGACGTTCCAGACTAAATGGTGCAGTCGGAATTTCCATACGATGTCATTTTGACTAAAAGTGGTTCCCACACCCAAATGTCATTTTTAGCAGAATTCCACAATGGGCCTCGGGATTAGACCGGAAGCCTAGGGAAGTGAATGAAAGGTCTTTCTAGACCAAACTCGACATATCATAATTAACCACAGTGATGGAATTTTCATCCGAGCATGTTTTCCAAGAATGTTGACCAAAGTCAATTTTAGGCCAAATTCCAAAGGCTAAAACCCAAATGGTCCCAAACTCGCACCGAAGGCCTCGAGACTCGTTTCGACCATGCTTGTAGCCTAAGTTAACGACCTCACCTCCAAAAGCTCCAAAATGGGGAAACGGGCCTAAAACCCAGACGAACGACCAGGCAACCAAACAGTCAGTGCCGGCAAGTCATAAATGACTTGGGGTCGCTATAGGAATCTCTAAATGCCGAAATGAATGCATTAACTCAAAATGACCTGGAGGGTCATTACATCACATCATTTTTTCATGCACATTTCCGCATCTACGTGCTCTTTTTTAGGAATCGCCCAAATTCCTCAATTTTTGTGTGTATTAGCCCATTGATCAGGAGCCCCGGAGCACCCAAAATATTTTTCTCAAAAAACTTTATGGGGACCTCTGTAATGAGTCGGAGAACCATCACGTATACTCATACCATTTCTTCACGCCCATTTCCGCATCTATGTGCCATTTTTTAGGAATCACACAAATTTCTCAATTTTTCGTATGTATTAGCCCATGGATTTGGCGCTCCGAAGCACTCAAAAACAAATTCTCAAAAAACTTTATGGGGACCTCTGTAATGAGTCGGGGAACCATCACATATACTCAAACCATTTTTTCACGTCCATTTCTGCATCTACGAGCCCTTTTTTAGGAATAACGCAAATTTTTCGTGTGTATTAGACCATGGATATATTGCCCTGGAGAATCAAAATATTTTACTCAAAAAACTTTATAGGGACCTTCGTAATGAGACGGGAACCATCACGTATACTCACACTATTTTTTCTTGCCCGCTTCCGCATCTACGGGCGCTATTATAGAAATCACCCAAATTCCTCAATTTTTCGTGTGTATTAACCCATGGATCTAGCACCCCAGAGGACCCAAAACTTTTTTCTCAAAATATTTTATAGGGACCTCCGTAATGAGATAGGGAACCATCACGTATATTCAAACCATTTTTTTTCACTCCCATTTCTGCATCTACGTACCCTCTTTTAGGAATCGCGCAAATTCCTCAATTTTTCGTGTGTATTAGCCCATGGATCTGGCGCCCCAGAGCACCCAAAATATTTTTCTCAAAACACTTTATGGATACCTCCGTAATGAGTCAGGGAACCATCGCGTATGCTCACACCATTTGTTTCACGCCCATTTCCGCATCTTCTGGCCTTTTATTAGGAGTCGCGCAAATTCCTCAATTTTTCATGTGTAATGCCCATTGATCTGGCGTCACGGATCATCCAAAATTTTCTTCTGAAAAAACTTTATGGGGACCTCCGTAATGAGTCAAGCAATCATCAAATATACTAACACCATTTTTTTCACGCCAATTTCTGCATCTACGAGCCCTTTTTTAGGAATTGCGCAAATTCCTCAATTTTTCGTGTGTATTAGCCCATGGATTTGGCGTCTTTTTTCTCAAAAAACTTTATGGAGACCTCTGTAATGAGTATGGGAACTATCACTTATACTCATACCATATTTGTTCATGCCCATTTAATTATCTACGGGCCTTTTTTTAGGAATCGCGCAAATTCCTTAATTTTTTGTGTGTATTAGCCCATGGATCTGGTGCACCGGAGAACCCAAAAATTTATTCTCAAAAAACTTTATGGGGATCTCCGTAATGAGTAGGGAAACCATCACATATACTCACACCATTTTCTTCACACTAATTTCCACCATGGGCTTTTTTTTTAAGAATTGCAAATTCTTCAATTTTTCGGGTGTATTAGACCATAGATCTGGCATCCCAAAATAGCCAAAAGATTTTTCTCAAAAAACCTTATGGGGACCTCTGTAATGTGTCGAGGAATCATCACGTATACTCAAATGATTTTTTTCATGCCCATTTCCACATCTACGAGCCCTTTTTTAAGAATACTGCAACTTTTTTTTAATTTGGCGCCCCGTTGAACCCAAAATATTTTACTCAAAAAACTTTATAGGGATATCTATAATGAGTCGGGGAACCATCACGTATAGTCACTCCATTCTTTCATGCCCATTTCCGCAACTAAGGGCCTTTTTTAAAAAATTGCACAAATTCCTCAATTTTTCGTGTGTATTAGTCCATGTATCTGGCGCCGAGGAGCACCCAAATTATTTTTTAAAATATCTTATGGGAACCTCCGTAATGAGTCAGGAAATCATCACGTATACTCAAACCATTTTTTTCATGCCCATTTCCGCATCTACGGACCCTTTTTAGGAATCGCTCTAATTTCTCAATTTTTCGTATGTATTAGCGCATGGATCTGGCGCACCGAAGCACCCAAAACAAATTTCTCAAAAATCTTTATGGGGACCTCCGTAATGAGTCGAGGAACCATCACGTATACTCACACCATTTTTTTCACGCCCATTTCCGCCTGTTAGGCCCTATTTTAGGAATCACACGAATTCCTTAATTTTTCGTGTGTATTAGCACATAGAATTTGCGCCACGGAGAACCCAAATTTTTTTTTCTCAAAAAACTTTATGGAGACCTTCGTAATGAGTCGAGGAACCATCACGTATACTCACACTATTTTTTCACCTCCATTTCTGCCTCTACGTGCCCTTTTATAGGAATCACGCAAATTTGTCAATTTTTCGTGTTTATTATCCCATGGATCTGGCACCATGGAGCCCCCAAATGGATTTTCTCAAATACTTTAAAGGGACCTCTGTAATGAGTCGGCGAACCATCATATATATTCACACCATTTTATTCATGCCCATTTCCGAATCTACGGTACCATTATAGGAATAGCGCAAATTAATCAATTTTTCGTGTGTACTAGCCCATGGATCTAGCGCCCTAGAGCACCAAATTTTTTTCTCAAAAAGCTTTATGAGGACCTCCGTAATGAGCCGGGAAACCATCACGTATACTCAAACCATTATTTTCACGCCCATTGCCGCATCTACGAGCCCATTTGTAGGAATCGCACAAATTCCTCAATTTTTCATATGTATTAGCCCATGGATCTGGCACCCCGAAACACTCAAATATTTTCTCAAAAAACTTTATGGGGACCTCCGTAATTAGTCGGGGAACCACCACGTATACTCACACTATTTTTTTCACATCCATTTCTGCATCTACATGCCCTTTTTTAGGTAGCGCGCGAATTCCTTAATTTTTCGTGTGTATTAGCCCATGGATCTTCGAAGCACCTAAAATTCTTTTCTCAAAAAACTTTATGGGGACCTCCGAAATTAGGGAACCATCATGTATACTCACACCATTTTTTTACGCCCATTTCTAAATCTACAGGACCTCTTTTAGGAATCACGTAGATTCCTCAATTTTTCATGTGTATTACCCCATGGATCTGGCGCCCCGGAGCACCTAATTTTTTTTTCTCAAAAAACTTTATAGAGAACTCCATAATGAGTCGGGGAACTATCACTTATCCTCAAACCATTTTTTACTCCCATTTCTAAATCTACAGGTCTTTTTTTAGGAATCACACAAATTTCTCAATTTTTCGTGTGTATTAGGCCATGGATCTGGCGCCCCAGAGCACCCAAAAAAAAATTCTTAAAAAAAATTATGGGACCTCCATAATGAGTCAGGGAATCATCACATATACTCAAACCATTTTTTTGACGCCCATTTCCGCATCTACGGGCCCTTTTGAAGGAATCGCACAAATTTCTTAATTTTTTGTGTCTTAATTAGCCAATGGATCTAGCTTTCCAGAGAACCCAAAAAACAATTCTCAAAAACTTTATGGGGACTGAGTCGAGGAACCACCACGTATACTCACACCTTTTTTTTCACGTCCATTTCCGCATCTATGCGCCCTTTTTTAGGAATCGCGCAAAATCCTCAATTTTTTGTGTGTATTAGCCTATGGATTTGGCGCCCCAGAGCATCCAAAACTTTTTTCTCAAAAAAATTATGGGGAACTCCGTAATGACTCGGGTAACCATCACATATACTTATACCATTTATATCACGCCCATTTATGCATCTATGGACCCCTTTTTAGGAATCGCGCAAATTCCTCAATTTTTCGTGTGTATTAGCCCATGGATCTGGCGCCCCGGATAACCCAAATCTTTTTTCTCAAAAAGCTTTATGGGGACCTCTGTAATGAGTCGGAGAACCATCACGTGTAATCAAACCATTTTTTACGCCAATTTGTGTATCTACGGACCCTTTTTAAGGAATTGCGCAAATTTCTCAATTTTTTGTGTGCATTAACCCATTGATATGGCACCCCGGAGCAATCAAAAAAAAATTCTCAAAAACTTTATGTGGTCCTCCGTAATTTTTCATTTGTATGAGTCCATGGATCTGGCGCTCCGGAGCACCCAAATATTTTTCTCAAAAAGCTTTTTGGGGACCTCTGTAATTAGTCGGAGAACCATCACATATACTCACACCTTTTTTGCCACTCCCATTTCTGAGTCTATGGACCTTATTTTAGGAATCGCTCGATTTCCTCAATTTTTTGTGTGTATTAGCCCATGGATCTGGCGCTTTAGAGCACCTATAAACTATTTCACAAAAAACTTTATGGGGACCTCCGTTATAAGTTAGGGACCCATCATGTATATTCAACCCATTTTTTCTAGCCCATTTCCGCATCTACGGGCAGTTTTTTAGAAATCGCAAATTTTTTTTAATTTTTCGTGTGTATTATTCATGGATCTGGCGCCCCAGACCACCTAAATTTTATTCTGAAAAAACTTTATGGGGACCTCCGTAATGAGTCGGGGAACCATCAGTTATACTCACACCATTTTTATCACACCCATTTTCGCATCTACGGACCCTTTTTAAGGAATCACACAAATTCCTCAATTTTTCGTGCGTATTAGCCCATGGATATGGCGCCCCGAATCACCCTAAATATTTTTCTCAAAACACTTTATGGGGATCTCCGTAATGAGTCAGGGAACCATCATGTATACTCACACCATTTTTTTCACGCCCATTTTCGCATCTACAATCCCTTTTATAGGAAACGCGCAAATTGCACAATTTTTATGTGTATTAGCCCATGGATCTGGCGCCCCGGAGCACCCAAAATTCTTTTCTCAAAAACCTTTATGGGGACCTCCATAATGAATCGGGGAACAATCACGTATATTCAAACCATTTTTTAAAGAAATTTTCCGCATCTACGAGCCCATTTTTAGGAATCGCGCAAATTCCTCAATTGTTTGTGTGTATTAGCCCATGGATCCGGCGCCCAAGAGCACCAAAAAAGATTTTCTCAAAATAAATTATGGGGACCTCCGTAATGAGTTCGGGAACCATCACTTATACTCACACTATTTGCTTCACTCCTATTTCCGCATCTACGGGCCTTTCTTTAGATATACTGTAAATTTCTTAATTTTTCCTTTGTATTAGCCCATGGATCTGGCACCTCGGACCACCCAAGATATTTTATCAAAAAACTTTATGGGGACCTCCATAATGAATCGGGGAACCATCATGTATAGTCACATCATTTGTTTTAAGCCCATTTCTGCATCTACATGCCTTTTTTTAGGAATCGCCCAAATTTCTCAGTTTTTCGTGTGTTAATGTCTAAGGATCTGGTGCCCTGTAGTACCTAATTTGTTTTTCAAAAAACGTTTTGGGGACCTTTGTAATGATTCAGGGAACCATCACGTATACTCACACAATTTTTTTCACAACCATTTCCACATCTACAGGTCCTTTTTTAGAAATCGCGCATAATTCTTCAATTTTTTGTGTGTACAAGTCCATGGATCTGGCTCCCCAGAGCACCCAAAAGTTTTTTGTCAAAAAACTTTATGGAGACCTCCGTAATGAGTCAGGGAACCATCACGTATACTCACACCATTTTTTTCACACCCATTTCCGCATCTACGGGCCCTTTTTTAGGTATCGCGCAAATTTCTTAATTTTTCTTGTGTATTAGCCCATGGATTTGGCGCCCCGGAGCACCCAAAATTTCTTTCTCAAAAAACTTTTTAGGGACCTTTATAATAATTTTGCGAACCATCACATATAATCAAACGATATTTTTCACACCCATTTTTGCATCTACCGGTCTTTTTTTAGAAATTGCTCAAATTCCTCAATAATTCATTTATATTAGCCCATGGATCTAGCGCCCACGAGCACCCAAATTTGTTTTTCTCAAAAATCATTTTGGGGACCTCTGTAATGAGTCGGGGAAGCATCACGTACACTCACACCATTTTTCTCACGCCCATATCCGCTTCTACGGCTCGTTTTTAGGAATCGCTCAACTTCCTCAATTTTTCATGTGTATTATCCCATAAATCTGGCGTCTTGGAGCAAACAAAAAAAAATTCTCAAAAAACTTTATGGGGACCTCCGTAATGAGTCGGGCACCCATCACGTATATTCAAATCATTTGTTTCAAGCCCATTGCCTCATCTACAGACACTTTTTGAGGAATCGTGCAAATTCCTCAATATTTAATTTGTATTAGCCCATAGATCTGGCGCCCGGAGCACCCAAAATATTTTTCTCAAAAAACTTTATGGGGACTTCTGTAATGAGTCAAGGAATCATCACGTATATTCACACCATTTTTTCACGCCCATTTCTACATCTACATGCCTCTTTTTAGGAATCGCGCAAATTTCTCAACTTTTCGTGTGTATTAGCCCATGGATATGGCATCCTAGAGAACCCAAATTTTTTTAGTGAAAAAACTTTATGGGGACCTCCGTAATGAGTCGGGGAACCATCACGTATACTCAAACAATTTTTTTCAAGCCTATTTCCACATCTATATGCCCTTGTTTAGGAATTGCGTAAATTTCTCAATTTTTTGTGTGTATTTTTGCCTATTGATCTAGGGCTCTAGAGCACCCAAAATGTTTTTCTCAAAAAACATTATGGGGACTTCCGTATTGAGTTCGGGAACCATTACGTATACTCACACCTTATTTTTCACGCCCATTTCAGCATCTACTGGCCCTTTTTTAGGAATCGCGCAAATTTCTCAATTTTTAGTGTGTATTAGCCCATGGATCTGGCTTCCCAGAGCACCCAAAAGGTTTTTCTTAAAAAATATTATGGGGACCTCCGTACTAAGTCGAGGACCATCATGTATACCCAAACGATTTTTTTCACTCTCATTTCCACATCTACGGTTCCATTTTTAGGAATCACGCATATTCCTCAATTTTTCGTGTGTGTTAGCCCATGGATCTAATGCCCCGGAGCACCTAAATTTTTTTTATCAAAACACTTTTTGGTGACATCCGTAATGAGTCCGGGAACCATCACGTATACTCACACCATATTTTCACGCCCATTACAGCATCTACGGGCCCATTTTTAGGTATTGCGCAAATTTATCAATTTTTCCTTTGAATTAGCCCTTGGATCTGGCACCCAAGATTTTTTTCTTAAAAAACTTTATGGGGACCTCCTTAATGAGTTGGGGAACCATCACTATACTCACACCATTTTTTTTTACACCCATTTCTGCATCTACAGGGCCTTTTTAAGGAATCACCTAAATTCCTCAATTTTTTGTGTGTATTAACCAATGGATCTGGCGCCCTGGAGCACCCAATTTCTTTTTCAAAAAATATAATAGGGACCTCTGTAATGTTTCAGGGAACCATCACATATACTTAAACAAATTTTTTCACTCTCATTTTCGCATCTACGGGTCCCTTTTTAGAAATCGCGCAAATTACTCAATTTTTCGTGTGTATTAGCCCATGGATCTGGCACCCCAGAGCACCCAAAAATTTTAGTCAAGAAACTTTACGGAGACCTCCGTAATGAGTCGGGGAACCATCACTTATACTCACCATTTTTTTCACGCTCATTTCTGTATCTACGGGCCCTTTTCTAGGTTTCACGCAATTTTCTCAATTTTTCGTGTGTATTAGCCCATGAATCTAGTGCCCCAAAGCACCATAAATTGTTTTCTCAAAAAACTTTATGGGGACCTTTGTAATAAGTCGGGGAACCATCACGTATAATCAAATCATATTTTCCACTCCCATTTCCACATCTACGGCCCTTTTTTAGGAATCACGCATAGTCCTTAATTTTTCGTGTTTATTGGCCCATGGATCTGGCTCCCCGAAACAGCAAAAAAAAAAAAATTCTCAAAAAACTTTATAGTGATCTCCGTAATGAGTCCGGGAACCATCACGTATATTCACACCACTTTATCACGCACATTTCCGCATCTTCAGGCCCGTTTTTAAGAATAGCGTAAATTCCTTAATTTTTTGTTTGTATTAACCCATGGATCTGGTGCCCCAGAGAAGCCAAATTTTTTTCTCAAATATCTTTTTGGGGACCTCCGTAATGAATCGGAGAACCATCACATATACTCACACCATTTGTTTCACGCTCATTTCTGCATTTACGAGCCTTTTTTAGGAATCGCGTAACTTCCTCAATATTTTGTTAGTATTAACCCATGGATCTGGCGCCCTGGAGCACCCAAAATGTTTTTTCTCAAAAAACTTTATGGGGACCTCCGTAATTAGTCGGGGACCCATCACGTATACTCAAACAATTGTTTCAACCTATTACCGCATCTACAGGCACTTTTTGAGGAATCACGCAAATTCCTCAATTTTCCGTTTGTATTTGCCCATGGATATGGCGCCCTGGAGCACCTAAAATACTTTTCTAAAAAAATATTATGGGGATTTCCGTAATGAGTCAGGGAACCATCACATATACTCATATTATTATTTTCACGCCCATTTACGCATCTACGAGCCTTTTTTTTTTGGAATCACGCAAATTCTTTTATTTTTCGTGTGTATTATCCCATGGATTTGGCACCCCGGAGCACCCAAATTTTTTTCTCGAAAAATGTTATGTGGACCTCTGTAATGAGTCGGGGAACCATCACTGTAAAACTCCGGAAACTAGTAGGATTATCTAGAGCTTGAGTTAGGGTTAGAGCCTTGAACATACCTCCTCGTACCTTAAAATTCATGTTTTCGTGTTAGAACATCAAGGTCGAAACCCCAAGGACCAACCTGGGTCCTTGAGGAAAGGCCCTTAAAAGACTTCCTGGCAGTGACCTACGGAGGGCACCCACGCCTTGTGGGTTAACCCAGGCTCCGTGGGTAGGCAGATGTGGTTCAAGGCTGCAGAATCAAGCCACATACCTCGACCCACGCTTCACCAGTACGGGTCGTGGGTCCAACCACGGTCTGTAGGTGAGGGGGTCGTGGGTCAAACCTGGAAAATAGTTTTTGGGAATTAGTTGAGGGGTATTTTAGGATTTTTCATTTTTATTAACTACTAAGTGACGTCATTTTGTATTATTTTAGACTAACTATATAAGTGTTTTAATCCCTTAAACTAAGGCATCTAAATCATAACTACCAACTTCCCAAATAAAATCAATTTCCCCCAAAATCTTCTCTCTAGAACTCCAAGGAAGAAGAAGAAGATCAAGCTAGGGTTTGAAGTAGAGGCCTTTTCTACTCCATTTCGTGAGGATTCTTCATTGATTATGGTATTCTTTGATCCATGGATAGTTTTCATCCATGAACTCCCTCCAAACTCGATTTCAAACTAGTAATTCCCCCAAAAGCTAGGGCTTTACTCCAAGACAGGGATTCCTTTCCAAAAATGTTTCAATTGATTTAATTACTTTATATTATGATTGAATTGTTGTTTTGTTATGGTTTTATGATGAAATCTCTCAAGAATCCATGAAATCCC
>JAJOOO010001672.1:0-30831 GCA_029582685.1 Solanum piurae
AGACGATCTGGGTGGGTGGGGAGGAGTTGGGGTGGGTGGGGTGGAGAAGATGACTTGGTGGGGTTGGGTTTTTTTTTAATTATTTTTGTGTAAAAAAATCCACATGTTATTTAAAAAATATTTTTAATATATATGCCACGTGTTTTTATTTAATTTGTCACTTTGACACATCATCAGTGCGTGTATTACACACACCTTACAAATTTGGCAGATTGTCGAAAAAGTGTCAAATTGACACAGTTGGGCGTGACATGAGGTGTCTAAAATGAACAAAGCCTAGTTAAGATGTCTAAGTGAAAGATTGTGCCAAGTTTAGGGGGCCACCGATGGGTTAGCCCTTAGCTTTATTAGTTGTTAATGTTAATTAACTTTTGCTTGATCTTGTTGTGTAATCCAACAACAGTGGATATCCAATACAATTGGAAATTAAATAAATATTTATAGCCACGTTTTGCGGTTGCAATTAGTTAGATAATTAGTCTCTTTAAGATGGTGCTTAAACCATAATGATGTAATGTTACATGTACATTTCTTGGATTAGAGGGGATTATAAAGTAATGAACAATGAAAGTTGATTTAGTTGTGATGTTCAGATGAATTAAACAATACTAATCATGATTTTAACTTTTCTTTCACTTTAAATATAAGTTTCATACGTTAAATTAATGCGTTAAAAATGAGGAAAATTGGGTGATATGCTATCTAAATTGATCATGATAAATTTTATTTAAATATTTTCTTGTATTTGATATTTTTTTATAGTCATAATATAAGAGAACAAGTTTTATTAGGTACTTAAACAAATTAGTAAAAAAACTATGAATTTCAAATTTAAGCATTGGACAAGTTAAGTTATGATTCAGTTTTTAGCTTATTTTAACCCAATCCACTTCGGCCCAAATAACTATTCAGTGAATCAATATTACGCTCATTTATTAAATATTCTCAAATTCAGCCCAATCCGCACTCCCATTTGACACAAATTTTAAGTGACATATAGGAAGAGACACTACAATTATTTGGACTATTTTCATTGTGCTAGATGATGAACTCACAAACTTTTACAGTAATGACAGCACAATCATTAGAAGTAGAAAGTTCCAATTTTTTTTAAGCAATTCCACTTTTGTGCAGTTTCTTTTTCTTCTCCTACATGAAAATACCTCATGACAATATTGGAGCAAAAAGTAGAAAAGGTTTAAACAAGTAACGACTCATTACATTACTAAAAAATCACTTGATCCAATTAATATTTTTTTATATATATATTTAATAGATTTCTTAATATAAATACAGTGTTAATTTACACAAAAATTATTAAATTTTTGAAAACCTGTGTTTGATACTATAGATTCGCCCCTGAATTTGACCCGCTTTGGATCCATTAAGTTTGACTCAAGTACATATTCATTTTCCACCTCTAGTTGTTTCCAAATAATTGGGTCATTAATTTATTTTTTCACTCCTAAGTCCTAAGTGCAAATTCAATATTTGTGCTCATTATCAATATCCAATTTCCAAAAACTCCAACGTATACGTGGAAAGAGCTAGATAAGTCCATCTTGATAAGTGGGAATTTGTGAGATTCTTACAAGTGTTTGATTTTTAACACAATATATTTGATTCTCTTTTGGTTGTAAGATTGCATGATAATAGTAGGTGCATTTGATGGTGACGTTCGTGTGTATATATATAATATAATACAAGAATGAAATAACTATTACTCTATCTGTCTCAGTCTCAATTTATGTGACATATTTTTGAATTTTAAAATTCAAACAACTCTATCTGATCGTAAAATTTTCATATATCTTTTAAATATTTTGAATTATCAATTATTGTGACTTGTGGTACTTTTTACGTAGTTTACAAATATATTCATTATAAAAAAATTAAAGATTCCACGAGCAAATTTTCGATCAAACTTAACATGTATGTTTGACTCTCGAAAAACGAAATATGTTATATAAATTGGAACAGAGGAATCTAGTTAATCTTCCTTGAGGGGGAAAGTATACATGCAAAACTATATATACCAGATGCATGCATATTATTAAGAAATTAGTTATTAACGATATGCAAAAATTGTAGCAAATAATAAAATTGGTAGCTAATCTTATAAGTCATCTACCATGTGTTTCTGGGAATTGGGATTGTTTAATTTTCCAGAAGAGCTCTTCTTAAGCCATCTGTAGCTCTAATTAGCCTCACAATAATCTTGTGGATTTGAGAGCCTCTTTCCGTTTCATTTGTTCGATGTTTCAGAAACATCTTTTTAGTAATTTTTTAATTTTAATTTTTTATATAATATATTTAAGATCATAAGATTAAAAGATATTTTGATATATCTGACGTATCTTTAATGTAAGATCATAAAATTTAAAAATCTTCTTTATTTTCTTAAATTTCATGCAAAAATGAAAAAAGACCAAACAAGTTAATACAAAAAGAGTAATAATAAATTTAAAGATTGACTCCGTCAAATTCAAATTCTGAAACCATCTCGTATCCATCTTTTCGAATACTAATTTTAATAAATTTAAAAATTAAATCCATCAACTTCAAATTCTGAAACCACCTAATATTGCTAGTAGCCAGAGGATATGTATATAAATCAAGATTAAGAAAAGAGTTGAAGAAATAACGTACGTACGTCAACTTTGAAACATTTGTCACCTTAGTTAAGAGCTGAAAGTCAAATACCAAAATTTTGGGCTTTTACCTGTCCTCCTGTAGTACTGCAGCTGATCTTATAATATATGAGATTGCTACAAATTAAATTTTTTTTAACCATAATATATAATAAATATGAGTTATTATAATCAGCATTATATATATATATATATATGTGTGTTAATTAATTAAGATTTTAGTGACTTTAAATGTAATTATACTAACTCAATCATCGCTAAATATTTTTGCGACAACACTAAATGAAAAATATATTGTCACTAATATAAATGTCTATTTTGTTGTAATGTAATATCATATATACTCTTCATTTCAATTTGTTTGTCATATTTTTCTTTTTAGAGTGTTTTAAAATAAATATTTCTTTCCTTTTAACAAGCCTTTAATTTCAAATTTTTACATAATATGTTAATTAAAAATACAAGATTAAATGACATTTTGGTATATTTTATATATCTTTTATCTAAGACTATAAGATTTAAAAATCTTCTTTACTTTTTAAAACTCTGTATCAACTCAAAATTAAACAGGATAAATAAATTGAAATCAAGCGTAATCAATATGGAATAGTACATTATTTGTGCCTAATTGACAATTATATGTTACACAATACAAAATGAAGAGAATAAACCTTTGTTCAAGCAATCTCTCTTTTACGACACGTACTAGTAGCCAAAAATATTTACTATAGTATTAATATAATATAACAACAGAATGGATGATGGATAAGATCTCTTAAACCAAATAACTTTCTGTTTAATTAATTAATTTTCAATCCAATTAATTAGATTAATCAATAATTGCAATGGAATAATCTAGAACTGATCTCTATTAGGGAAACAAGATTAATTTGAGACTAACAATGTCATTGCCTGTCAAAATATATTAGTAATTGATCATTACTCTTTGGTTTAATTGTTTCTTTAAGACATAAATTAATGTTTTTGTGTGAAGCATTTAGCAATTTTAGTGGTGTCAATCTTCTTATTAGGACACCTCTAGATCTGCATGTGGTTATGGCTATTTAATTATTTGATTAAAATTAAGGTACGTATCCTATATTGTTCATGTTCCCCAATATTCATTTTTAACCATGTGTCATGTTTATAGCTAGCTAGGATTACAATATATACACGAAAATTAATTGATGTATTGACAAGTTTAATTTGTACTTGTTTCGTGGTGATTCAGCATATGACTTGATTAATGTATGGCTTGTAAGCATGGATTGAGTTCATGATTGGACGTGCGAATAAAATTTCATATTAATAATTGAAAAATCATAAATAAGGGGTAGAAATACTAGATTTTGATGGTGCAAGGCTTTTTGGGAAAGCTATGAAGGCTTGGCACATGATATTGCATCATGTAAGTGTATATTTGAGCTATCTTAGCCCATTGTCACAGTCAATGATTTGACGAGATAAGTATGGAGATGACAGAATGATAATACGAGACTTAGTTTACTATCTTAATATACTATCTTTCGCTAAATTGTAGAGAATAGTGCCCTCGCAAAATATAAGATAAGTTTCATATAATATAAATTCAATGTAATTTTCACTTTTCCTTAAATAGGCTCGTGCATAGCGAAAGCTTAATTAGTGTATCGGACTACCCTTAATTAGTCTTTTAGTCTCTCAACAACAACTCTTAATATAGTAATTAAATTGGAATATGATTTTTTTTGTTCACAAAATTCGAACTTCAAACCTTTATTTATGAGCGGAGGAATTCCAACTATGTTGACGATTGCTTAATTTTTCTCCTAAAACACTTGAAAATAACTTCAAAGTTGTGTTCAAACCACAAAATCATATGTGGGGGGACAAGATATTGACATTCCACCATCCTTGTATGACTAAAATAACTTCCGAGTACGCAATATGCCTTATCATGTTAAGTAAAAAAAATGTGAAATAAACATATATATAACTATAGAACTTAGACCAAAAGGAAGAATAATGAAAACTAAATACATGAAACAAAAAAAAAACGTTTCTTGCCTTGAATAAAAGATAACTTATGTTGCTAAATAGTAAAAAATCATCGTTAATTCTATTTAACTATGAATATTAGCACCAAAATCATGTTAGCTATGGATTTTTTTGACGACGAATTCCTTTGTAATGATTAATGAATTAAAGCTTTTCCATATTAGTTATTTTTTTTTAGAAACAAAGCGACAAAGGGTTGAGTCTAAGTGGATCATTCTGCTACTTATAATATCCTATCGGGTATATAAGTCGTTTGCAAAGGATTCTATCCACTTAGTTACTGAAAAAAATGAAGGATTTCATGTTTGTTTTGTAAATTGTTACACTGTAATAACTTGCAAGTTACTATACAAAGTTAAACATTATTCTTTTCTTTAATTATAAGATATTGAAAAATTATCGGCATATCCCAAGAGTACTTTATCATAAATTCTTTTGGCTAACAATAAATTAGGAGAACGATATTATTGTTCATTGAACAAGGTTAAAAAAATGAAAATGATGCACTGGCAAGAAAGTGGGATACAGTTTTAGACAGACTATAGCGACAATTTTCTTGTGTAATTTTATGATAAAAAAAAAGTCAAGGTATTATTCAATATCTATGTCCTTCGTTAATAGTTTGGATCGTGACTTCATGTAATTGGGCAAAAACTGTTCTTACTTCACATAACAGAAGCCTAACACTACGTTAAAAATAATTTTTAGCAACAATTAATTAATGACAATAACTTAATTACTGCTAAATATGTTTATTTAGATGCAATTACTAGTGACAATTAAATTTTAGCATTCTTTGTAAATGTCACTAAAGTCTATAGCAAGTTAGCGACATTGGATCAATTGACAATTAACTAATGCCAGTAAAGACTTGCTAGCACTCTTTGTTAATGTGCATATTTATTATTGTAAACAGAAAAATTCATTAAATTGTGATTCGAAGCATATATATATGGGTGGGCGGGTGAAGAAAATAGGCCGGTCACAGGAAAAGTCATTATATTGTAATTATATTATATCTCAACACGCTCTCTCTTATTTTAAGCCATGAAAACCTTTTGAAACCTGCCCCACGGTCCACACACACCCCACAAATAGTGATAAGATATAATTCGAATTCTAGACCTCTTATTTAAGATTTTAAATAAGACGATGACAAATTTCTTAAATTTTTGGACGATTTGACAAATCATCAAAAGTAAACTAATCGGACGATTGGATTAATTAAGATAAACTAATCGGACGATTGGAGTAATTAAGCCGACAATTAAAGATATGATGGTAAACAACTAAACATATTATGAGATTACTTCCCATGTTTTGAAAGGTCCCTTAAACGTATTGATGACAACATGGTAACGTAAGCGTGCAATTACAGTGAAGATAGTGTATGAAAATGGGAAGAAAAAAAAAGTTAAAAAGAAAAGTACAAATCTTTAAGATTGTGGGGGCAAGATGGTCCAAGAAAAAAAAGATGAATAGTGTCACAGGTTATGGTAGAACGAATAAAATCTGTGATTTTTAGATAAAGAAATACTGATATAGAACATTTCCTTAGATATGTGACACAAATATGAATCAGTCAAGTCAGTAAATATCAAATATCAAATATGTGACACGAGTCTGAACCAGTTGAGTCAGTAAATTTCAAATATCATATATGTAACAAGAGTCTGAACCAATCAAGTCAGCGAGTATCAAATATCATATATGTAACACGAGTTTAATTAAATCAGTCGAGTCAGTGAATATCGGATACCAAATATATGACACGAGTTTAAATCAATCGAGTCAGTGAATATCAAATACCATATAAAAAAAAAGAAGGGAAAATTCTTGAAATATTAGCTTGATGTTTGGGTCATCTATCATTCACTATCACACTCTCTTAGGTGGAGTTGATAACACCATATAAGGAATTGTAGTTCATGAGTAGTTGTCACAAGCCATTGAGTGGGTCATGGAATCTTACATTCTCTCTCACTATATATATACCCCATAACACTTTCATAAAAATGAAATATATATGTCTAAAAAAGTTTACAAGAAAAGTTGAAGTTGGTGGATATAATCATCATCATATATATAAAGGTGGGTAGAAGTACAATTTTTTTAGCAAACACATTTTTTTTTTGTGTGTGTGTAACTTGTGTTTGGTAATAATAATAAGGATGGGAAGACAACCTTGTTGTGACAAACTTGGAGTGAAAAAAGGTCCATGGACAGCTGAGGAAGACAAAAAACTCATCAATTTTATTCTTACAAATGGACAGTGTTGTTGGCGTGCTGTTCCTAAACTTGCTGGTCTTAGGCGTTGTGGTAAGAGTTGTCGTTTAAGATGGACTAATTATCTTCGACCAGACTTGAAAAGAGGACTTCTTAGTGAAGCTGAGGAGAAATTGGTCATTGATCTCCATGCTCGTCTCGGGAATAGGTATTTCTTCTGTCTCAATTTATGTGTCATTACTAATTGTCATATTTGGTTTGTTTCGTGAAAAGACGTCATATTTCCTTATTTGGAAACAAATTAACTTTGAACTTCTCATTTCACTACGATCTATAGTCATACAAATGTCTTGTGACTAACACAAATTACTCCCTCTGTTTTAATTAATTTGTTTTTCTTAGTTATTACTACTAGATAGTCAAGGAATATTTTCTTTGATCGTGATTTTTTTTTTATATTTTTTAAATATTATGAATTTGTTAACTATTATGACTTATAGTATCTTTTTACGTTGTTTCTAATTATATAAATTTAATTTCAAAAAAATTAAAAAGTATATGGCTGAACATGTTGAACATTAGTTAATTTGACCAGTTCGAATTAAACTTATGAGTTTTAGTGGTTTACTTTTGGGCTTTTTATCTTTTTGTCTTGACTCTCTCTTGGGCTACATGTTCATTTTTTATATATATATAAAAAAATATATATATATATAAATATATACATTTTTATGCCATAGAGTCAGAAAGAAAGGCAAAAAGGGAAAGTTTCTTTTCTTGGAGTTATGATTGAACTTGAAATAAATGTTACTATTTCAAAAGCTTTACTAGTTTTCTTCTTGAAGTGCATGACATTTTGTGGAATAAAGTAAATTAACAACCTATCTTATGTCATGATTTCTGATTAAAGAATTCTATATTTCTATCCCTGAATATTCATTTTGGTGAAATGAAGCTTCTTCATCACTTTTTATTTATTTATTGACTTTAATCATTCATGATTAATCCTGCATTATCAAGTAATGTACTAGCTAAAATATTAAATATTCTGGCTTCAAAAAGAAGTGTTTATTTATCTTATCAATCTATTTCATGTCTTCTTGAAGTGGACTTATAAATAATACTTAATTCTTTTCCTTTATCTTGCTTTAATTTGTTGTCTCCATTCTATGCACAAACTTTTTTGTAACAATAATTGAACGAGATTAATTTATTTTGTAAAGGATAAGATCTGCGTACATTTTTCTCTTTTTAAACTCCACTTTGTAATACAACACTGGTACGTTGTTGATCATTTTGTTAATTTATTTTGATTAGATGGTCCAAGATTGCTGCAAGATTACCAGGAAGGACTGATAATGAGATAAAAAATCACTGGAACACGCATATTAAGAAAAAGCTTCTCAAAATGGGGATTGATCCTGTCACACATGAACCACTCAACAAAGCAGAAAATCCAGCTGATCAAAATAAAAATAATGATCATCAGCTGGTAGTGGTTGTACCGGAGAGTACAAGCGTTACTGCAGCAGCCACTACTTCTTCAGAATTAGAAAATTCATCTACCTCATCTTCTTCTGCTTCTTCGTCTGAAAACTCTTGTAATGAATCAAAGCTTGTTCTTGATACGTTTAACGAAAATGATCCACTCCTGAACATCCTACTGGAATCTGACGATACTCCTCCTCTTATCGATTCATCTTGGGAACTTCCAATAAAAAGTTTTGATAACATCATCAACAACAGCAACAACCACATGACATCATCATCGTGGGAGGACGAAAGTTTCAATTGGCTATTGGATTGTCAAGACTTTGGGATCCATGACTTTGGTTTTGATAATTGCTTCAACAATGATGTTGAATTGGAGGTCTTTAGCACTAAGTATGGCATGGAGAACAAAAAATGATTATCAAAATTAGTCATGAATGGGACATTATAACCAAAGAAAATTAAATTTAGTATTTTTCACAATTACACTAGTGTTTTTCTCAAATTACATGCATGTTTACGAAGGTATCATGTGTTATATTTTGTTTGTATTGTACACATTTTATTAGTACTTGTACTTAGAAATTCTCGAAGAATCCAAGGTGAAGCCTTACTTCTAATTTAGTGGTTTAATTTTGGACAACCTACCAACCAACCAGTCAAATGAACCAGTCATGTTAGAAAAAAAAAGGTCCAAATAAAATAATAATAATAATAATAATATATAGTTTTTTGTGTCAATATATTATATAGTAGTGATATTAGTGCTATTTCCCTATGCCAAGGATGGGGACTTCATGAGGCAAATTATTGGAGGGATTCATATATGTATATTATAAGAAATTATCTTTTGTATATTATTATGTGGAGATTATAAATTATAATGACACTTTTACTTTTTGTGTATCTTCTTTATAATTTCTCCATTTCCCCACTTCTCTTTCTTTCTTTCTTTTGGGTTTTGACAAGTGGTGTCTAGTATTGAAAAATACTTTTAGATGGTGAAACTTATTTTATAAAATAAGTAATAATAAAAATGTTGAAATTGATAGTAAATAGTTGGTGTGTTTAGTAAGCTACGTTGATAAACATTTTTTTTTCTGTTTAAATGGATGATAAGTCCTTAAAGTTATTTATAAAAATATATAAATATTTTTGTATAAAAAGAACGTACGATGGTGATAGAATAGAAAGATAATTAGGAGTTTATGTATTAGGAAAAGTATATTAGGAGATTGCAAAAGATATTGGAAATAAAATTATAAAAGATCGGTTAAATAAAAAATGCTTATAATAAGCTGCAAAATAATCATATATTCATGACTTTTAACTGATTTTAACTTATAATCACTTCTACTATTTAACAAATAGCGCAGATAAGCCAAAAGATATATATAAACTAACTCGACCAACTTATAAATTTAGCGAAACACTCGTAGATATTCTTTCTTACCGGGAGTTTAAAAGTATACATTGAACAACTATTCTATGTTAATTTAAATTAATTGAGTAGCTTTAGAGTTCGTAACGATTTTATTTTCTGAAAATAGGACATAATAGAGGAACACAACACGTACAAATTAGTAAACATATACACAAATGTATAAAATTTGTATATTTAAGTATAATATATACACCATACATATAATAAACAGAGTTAGTGAATAAACTTTATATGTTTCGATCATATTGATAAATAAATTTGATCAAACTATCTGTATTAGATAAGTTAATTCCTCAATAATATATTTGTCGGCAGTTGAATTTAGGATATTATGAAGAAAAAATAAAATATGATGCACGATGGAGTTATTAAACTTAGGCACTAGCTAGAATAGAGTGATAAAGTTAATTATGTCATTTTTTGACTAAAGTCTAAATATGATGTTCACATTTCCTTGATGCTACCCTTGCTAGCTAGTTGTGGAACCTAATTAATTAGTGACCATTATCATAACATTAAGATTATTATTATATATATTTATGGATTTGTATCACATTTAGTTCTTTACTTATATATATATATATATATGCTACTTTTAGCTTTTGTAATATTTGACTAAGCATATTAATTAGCTTTTGTGATACTTTTAATAGAGGGCGAACTAATGAAGGTGTGGATCAAACAGAATTGACAGACTTCTATGCTGATAAGTTTTTGAAATAATGCACATAATACCTTAGGTAAATCTCACGTCAGATGAGAGAAAAAAGTGAAGAGATTTTATAAGTTATAATTCAAGTTCACATGGTACACACACTTTTAATTTGAGGCTTGAAATGGGGTGCATAGCTTATGGGCCTAAGTCCAAAGTGAACAATACATATCATGAACTTGAATCACAACCTTCGATTAATTGAAACATGCATCTTCTATTTCTACTTATTGATTTATTAGTGAAAAATTAACCTAAAAAATTGATAAGAATTAGACGGATTAGGTTGGATTAATGATTCACCTATTATAAACTCAATCTATTTTGATTCGTCCGAATTTAATTCAACAAAGGTCAAAGGTTTTGATATCCTTAATATCGGACATCTTTATCCAACAAAATTAAGATAAATAAAAAGAAATTATCTGATATTAATGATGCCTGCGTACCTTATAATGACTTCATAATACAAAAGGGCAAAACTGCTTTTAGTAGCATAATTTACATGTTGATCAAAGTCATCTAAACTTATGTAGCCAAGACTTTTTTGGACAAAATTAGTGGAAGTAAAGTACAATATACCTATCTTTATCTACAACAAATGACATTGAGAGTATGGCCCCTATGCTACTAGGTAGTTGAGAGCTATGTTTGGTGATTAATAAATCGACGGGTTATTTATAGATTGAATTTGAACATATTAAAATTGATCGACTTAACATTATTGGGTTGAAATAAACTACGTCAAGATAGATTAAACAAGAAACTTTATAAAAATCACTATAGTGTGGAGGCTAATTATCAAATGGAACTATAGTTTCAGTAATTATCATTCATAACAAAATTTGATTGTCAGACGATTATATTCCGTGTATTCATTTGCGAAATGAATATTGCTACGTCGATTGTGTTTGTTTGCGCAACGAATATAATATGTATCAACTATATTCATTCGCACAATAAATAGAATCATGTATCAATTGTATTCGTTTGCACAACAAATAGAATCATGTATCAATCGTATTCGCTCGCACAACTAATACAACTACGGCAAAATACATAAAATAGTACAATGGTGTATACAAGCAACAAAAAATTAGAAGATGGTATTTATTCATCCGCTTTAATTTCACTTGTATTCATTTGTTTTTCTAAATCAATTGTTACTAGCTTGTATCACTTGTATTCATCGGTTCTAATTTTCGTGTACAACTTCTCAATCTTAACTCAATTCAGTGTCCTTTATGACAAAAACCCTGTTAAACTACTTACTCCATCCAACAATAGTTGTCCACTATACTAAAAATAGTTGTCCAACAATACTTGTTCAGTTTGGAAAATCAAGAGATACATTACTTTTTGTGTCTATTTTACCCTTGCTATTAAATACTATTTATCATATAACACATTTCTCAAAACATTAAATTTAATAAAGTCAAAAGATAAAATAATAATATTATCCCTATTATTTTTATATCTCTTAAGGAGCGTACCAAGTTAATAGTGGACAACTGATAGAATATGTGCGTCCACTATCAGTCAATGGACCAGGTCCCTTGACACAACTAGAACAGTAATGAAGAGTAAACGAATAAAAGAGAACAACACAAGCAGTTTACGTGGAAACCTTCTTGCTCAAGGGAGTAAAACCACGACCTGTCTCACAGGATTTTCAACTGTTTTCACTAATCTTCTTAAAGAAAAAGTGAAACACAGATTACACCACCAATGAGATTAACCTCTTAATCTCAAAACTAAGTAATACGCCTATTACTTACTGAGCCTAAGCATATACCACACTGCCCACTAAGCTATCAACTCCTAGATAACTTAGACTTCAACTAAGCAGATACCACACTGCCCACTAAATCAACTATCTTCTAGATGACTTAGAATTTGACTGAGCAGATACAACACTGCCTACTAAATCAGTTAACTTTAACTGATTTAGACCTTTTACAACCAGAACAAACGATTTGATTCCTTTATAGATTAGGAACATATTTACACTATAAGTACTGAAGTATGACTCCTAAGACAACTGTGACAAATGCAGCTCTATCAGGTCCCTGTTGCTCTTTTGGAGAAAACTTCACGAAAGATCGGTTTTTGCTTGTGTACTTGAGAATTTTCAAGATGCAAAAACTAAGGTTGTGTCTATTGAGAAAACCCTTATAAAGGATAGACACAACCTTCGAGGCCATGCCATTGGCTGAGGTTTCTGCCACAGTTGAAGATTGTGCACCAACCAATTGTACTGTTTACAGCCTGTCATTTGTATACATATTGACACAAGGATCAGGTCCCTTTACAAGGTCCTGCGATTTGTCAAATCATCAAAACTGCAAATAACAACAACTATTATTGTAAATAAGAAACTTTAAAACCATGCCCTTCAATTAATTCACAACAACCAAAGAAAATCAATGAAGCAACTAATTAGTCAGGGTAATGGAGTATTACTTTTGGCCGATAGGACATAACGTGAGTACGTTAATTAAGTGTACTTTTTTTATAGTTCAATATAAGGGATTTCCTTTAAATTTGTATCGAAAAGTCAATTACACATTTAAACTATCATGACGATCTATTACATATCTCTACTATTTAAAAGTGAATTTATTTACCCCTAAAGCTGACATGACAAACTAATAATAATAAACAAAAATCATTCGCGTTAGATATTATTAAAGTAAGAAAAAAAATTAAAAATCAAAATATTTTTACACCCCACTCTCCACTTCTCTTCTTCTTCACACCCCACCCTCCCCAGCTTCTTCACACACCATTAAGCTTAAAATAAATCAATAACAAGAAGCAACCAAGAAACAAATTACTTCAAAAAGGAGTAAAATTTTAGGAGGTTTAAATCATTGGAGCTTTGGCGGATGTTTTTGAGTGAATTGAGTGATCAATTGAAAATGGGAAGAAATTTATTTTTCTATTATCTCTATTTTTTAAGAAACCTCCCGGAAGAACATGGAAAAAGAACAAAGAATATATGTCCAGATTTGAAAAATATTTACAATACAAGCCGCAATAAATAACAATGGATGCTCAGTTTCCATGGTCAATCAATGGAAGAAACTGAAACAACCTTCTTGTTGATACATTTTGAAATGGAAGAATTCTTCCACTCCACGAATCAACTCCAGATTGCGGGCAATTTTCTTGGTGGCAATTGCTAAAAGTTTCTTCTTTACCATTTAGCTATGAAGAAGATATAATTATTAGATAATTTTAATAATAAATTAGGAATTAATTAGTGTAAAATATAATTAATAAATAAAAGTTAAGTAATAAAGAAAAGAAAGTAAAAAATATAAAAAAAATACAATTTCTGACATGATGCTGACGTAGCGCTGATGTGGCAGCGAGTGTAATACACCACATACTGTGAAAGAGATGTTGCACATATCAGAGTGGTATTAAATTCACTTTTAAATAGTAAATGTGTGTAAGAGATCGTCATAATAGTTGAAGCGTGTAACTGATTTTTCGAAACTAATTTATGGGAAATATATGTCTTTTTCCTTCAATATAAAGTCTATCTTTAAGCCCGACGTAACAACTAATATTAGAATCAATAATTTGATGAGATGAATATAAAAATAATGAAGCCATGACGTAATTTATTGACTTTACGATCTTTATTATGATAAAAATAGCTTTAAATTATCGTATACGCACAACCTGAAAAAGCTAATCCTATAGTTAAATTGCCATAAATGCTCAATCATTCATGCATGTGGGTGATACACTCAATCTATCTCAAAAATTGATTTTTCTAATGTACAATAGAAATTTAATATGAGGTGGAGATCGTTCAATATGTGAACAAAATTGATATATATATAATTAAAAGTGATTGAGAAGCTATATAAAAATTATAAAATACTTTTGATAATAATGAAAATTCTTTTTATAAACATTATATAAATTTAATCTAAAGTAAATAATATCATATCAAATCAATATTATTGTGGATTAAGATTAACTTTTAAGACGATCTCAACGCACAACTAAATTTAAACTTTATTATTGTTATCCACATAATTCATACAATTACCTGCAAGTGGTAGTTTGGGTTTTTCTGTTATCAGTCTAAAATCTATTAGTGAATCAATTTGATATTTCCTTATTAAAAATAATTTCTTGGATGAAAATATTTTCCTTGTCCATCTCAAATGAAGTGCGTCTCATAAAGGGCAGCAGTCACATTCAACATACATAATAATCAAGGAACAATATATGTGGTTTACAAATAAGTTTGGCCTCTTGCCATAAATTTGATAGAAGCGGGTTCAAAATTTCAATTATAGAATTTTATTATTGATATTTGATTTATCGGATTCAAAAATTATATTTTTATATATTTATTCAAAGAATTTTGAATACATTATAAAATTCAAACCAAACTACTAAGTTTGAATAATTTCATAAGCAATAAAAAAATGGGATAATTTTAGAGACCTTCCTTCATGTTTTGATTTATAACACTTACATCCCTTGTGGTTTACGATATTACGCATACCTCTTTTTTTTTGTAACCATTCTTTAAACCTATTTAAAATAAATATAAATCAATCATGACTGAACAAATTTAACTTTTTTCATATTAATTTCTTCATATTAAAAACATGACTTAATTAATAAATATTTTAAAAATAAATCAACACAAATAAATTAATACTATAATATATATATATATATATATACACGTGTTCTTTTTTACTGAATAAAGATACACATTTCTTCTTAATAAATTTATTTTTAAAGTTATTATTAAATAAGTTATTTTTTTAAATATGAATTAATATGACGAAATTAATTTAAAGACAGACAAATGTCAAATTACAATTGATTATATTTATTTTAAACAGGTTTGAAAAATGGCTATGAAAAATTAAATTTAAAAAGATATGCTATATGTAGGAAAATTTATCCAAAAAAATACTTATAAAATAAATATATGATTCGTGGTATGTCGACCGAATTTATTGGTATGGACCGAGAAATGGGGATGCTGAATTTGTTGTCTTCTTCCAAAATATCTAATTCCTTTGAAAATTCAATCCTCTTTTAAAGTCCTGCAAAAGCTTCAAGCTTTCCACCACATTGCTTTTGCCATTTTTCATTTTCCTCTAACAATGTCTCTCAAATTCTTCAAACCCCTTTTTGATTCTTCCTCATGGCCCCTTCAAGAACTCAATGTTGAGCAAAAGGGGGTGTTTTTCTCCTATTTTCTTGGGTTTTTAGCTTTACTATGGTTCCTTTGGTTTTTCATCAGTAATCACTCAAACAAGAGACTGCCACCAGGGCCTAAAGCTTTGCCCTTGATAGGTAATCTTCATTCTCTTGATCCTGAACTTCACACCTATTTTGCATCTCTTTCCCAAACTTATGGCCCAATTTGTAGACTCTGGCTTGGTAAAAAAATTGGGATTATTATTACTTCTCCTGCTTTAGCTCGTGAGGTTCTTAAGGATCAAGATACCATTTTTGCTAACAGAGATGTACCGGCTGCTGGTAGAGAAGCTACATATGGTGGAAATGACATAACTTGGACTCCTTATGGACCGAAATGGCGTATGTTGAGGAAGGTTTGTGTTCGTGATATGCTTGGTGGTTCTACTTTAGATTCTGTTTATGGACTAAGGAAAAAGGAGCTTAGACAGACAATCAATTACTTGTATAGTCAGAAGGGTTTACCAGTGAACGTTGGTGAACAGATGTTCTTGACTGTGCTTAATGTGATTACAAGCATGTTATGGGGTGGCACAGTGAAGGGTGAGGAAAGAGCTAATCTTGGGGCAGAGTTTAGGCATGTTGTGAATGAAATGACTGAGCTGTTAGGTACTCCAAATGTTTCCGATTTTTACCCGGGCTTGGACTGGTTCGATTTGCAGGGTGTTATAAAGAAGATGAAAGTGTTGGCAAAGAGATTTGATAAGATATTTGAGAGCATGATTGATCAAAGACAGAAAATGGATAGAAATGCTGAGATGGGAGCTGGTGTTGGTCAAGAAAGCAAGGACTTTTTGCAAGTTTTGCTGAAGTTGAAAGATGAAGCAGATTCCAAAATGCCTCTGACTATGACTGAACTCAAAGCCTTACTCATGGTATGATCTGTTACTTCCATTAGATGCGATTTTGATTGTTTCCATTAGATGACTGAATTGTTGGTTGCTAACTATTTATTGGACTGCACTAAGGAAAGAGTCATTAGCATCAAATAATATATAAAGCTTTAATTATATCAAAAAAATATGTGAAGACTAAATTGAGAACCTTGAGCTGAGCACCTATATACAGTTCTACAAATAAAAAATTGTTGTACATGATAATAACTTTACGAATACCATGAACAGGATATGGTTGTTGGTGGAACTGACACTACTGCCAACGTAGTTGAGTTTGCCATGGCTGAAATTATGAACAAACCAGACGTCTTGAGGAAATTACAACAAGAACTAGATACCGTCGTGGGAAAAGATAACATAGTGGAAGAGTCTCATATTCAACAGTTACCATATTTCTATGCAGTTATGAAAGAAGCCTTGCGTTTACATCCAGCTCTTCCACTATTGGTGCCACATTGTCCTAGTGAAACATGCACTGTTGGAGGATACACTGTCCCTAAAGGATCTCGTGTTTTCATAAATGTATGGGCTATACAGCGAGATCCTTCTATCTGGAAAAATCCAACTGAGTTCCATCCAGAGAGATTTTTGGACAATAAGTGGGATTATAGTGGAAATGATTTCAACTATTTCCCATTTGGTTCTGGCAGAAGAATCTGTGCGGGGATAGGCATGGCAGAGAGGATGTTCATGTATTCACTGGCTTCACTCATTCATTCTTTCAACTGGAAATTGCCCGAAGGAGAGACATTAAACCTCACAGAGAAGTTTGGGATTGTTCTGAAGAAGAAAATGCCTCTGGTGGCTATACCTATTCCAAGATTATCCAATCCAACACTCTATGAGTAAAATAAAAGATGTTGCTCTATCCTGTCAATGGTCTTATGAACAACTCAATGTCCACTGTTCCATGTGATATGGCTTATGAATTTGAAATAATAATACATGTATTACTCTCACTGGGTCTGTTGTTGTTGTGATACATGTATTACTCTATTGAAGCACTTACTTTATTTTAATGCAATGAGAACCAAATGGACAATATCATATATCAGTACTGCAGTTACTATTATATGCTTAACGATAGATCTGTATATTGTAATTCGTGTATAAGTTTGCCCTAAGAGTATGGTTTGATGAGCACATATGCCTTTTGTTAGTTTTTTTTATATTACTACTGAAATGTGTTTGTAGTGATTATACTTCTGTCTTTTGTACGATGAACATTTATGGAGACGTGTTCCCTGTAATTTGGATCCATTTCTAATTAATTCAATGGTTTCTATACAGTTGTTACACATCAAGAATATGAAAGCTGCATCCCAGTGTGCCTGAATCCCCAGTATTTGATTAGATTCCTTCCAGAATCTTCTCAACCGAAGTCAAAATACCTAATCAAGCTATTTTTTTGCTGACAGTTTCCTCATTCACAATGGTCATTTGTGTGTTCCAGATGGCATCCGGAGGCGATCATTTCTGAGGTGTACAGTACGCCACTCACTTCTAGCAGTCGTTCCAGAAAGGCTTGGGCACACATGTTAATCTTAGCATGATTTTCCACCTGCCGATAGATGGGCAAGCAGAAGGACCATTCAAGCACTTGTTATGAGCTTATGTAATGGATTTATGAGGTAACTGGGATGATCACCTTCTGTTGATAAAGTTCGATAATAACAACAGCTATCCGACGAGCATCTAAATAGTCGTTTGAGACCTTTGTACGGGCAACAATGTAGATCGCCCATAGGTTGGTTCGAACTGAGTAGAGTGAAGCTGATTGGCCCAATCTTGTTCATGAAACCCGAGAAAAGGTAAATAATATTCGAGAAAGGCTAAAGACAATTCAGAATTGATAGGTGAGTCTGTGGATATAGCCTTCGTTAAGGTGTTATGGCATAATCATAATTCCAACTAAGCTACATTCGAAGTGAAGAAAGATATGAAAGGATCATATGTCGGAGATGATAATTGCAAAGTGGCCTAAAGTTGGAAGATTGTTTCCTTTACACTCTTTCATTCCTCGGGTTTTATTTTTTCTTGTACTTCTACAACTAGCTAGTAAGACTAAGGTTTGGCATAAGCATCTAGGGCATTTTTGTTCCATTTATGAAGTTTTGGGTTATTGAGAAATAAAAATCAATTTTCAGCAACTCCCTTTGATTGTGCAAAAATAAAACTCAACCTTTTCCTAATTTTGATAGTTGTTTTGCTATGTGTTTTGATGTCATTCATAATGATGGTTGGGGCATTTCAACAATTATTTCTCATGCTCATTATATTGTAAGAAAATACTTCAAAATTTATATTTTATATTATAATATATATATAATATAAAAAAGAGTACCTTATTATATTGTAAGAAATTAGTTTAAAACAAAATTTGTGTTTCAATAAAATAATTAAAATAAGTATCTTATTATTAATTTTAAAAAATTAGTTTAAAACAAAATTTAATGAAAAAATTACTTAAATTAATTAGGTGACTTTCTAAATGAAATATCAATAGTTGAGTGACTTGAGGTTATAAATTCTGTGAAAAAAATACTTAGTTGAGTGACTTTGAGTTAAAAATTATAAAGGTAAGTTGAGTGAAAAAAAGTATTAGTTGAGTGATCGTATGAGTTATTAACTCAAAAATTCAACATTATAAATATATCAATTATTATAGCTGCCAAATCTCAACTTTTATGGGCGCAAAATCTCAACATTTATATATTTGGCTGCCAAATCTTTGATAGAAGGAAGAAAACTTTCTTGAATCAAAAAAGCAATGAGCTTCCCACTACATTGGTTCTGCCAATTTCCATTTCCTTGTTAGGCTCAAACAATGTCTCTCAAATTCTCCAAACCTCTGTTTGATTCATTCTCATGTCCCTGGCAAGAATCAAATATTGAGCAAAAAGGTGTATTTTTCTTCTATGTTCTTGGTATTGTAGCTTTACTATGGTTTCTTTGGCTTCTCATTAACAAGTCAAAAAAGGGACAACCCCCATTGCCACCGGGGCCTAAAGCTTTGCCTTTGCTAGGTAATCTTCATTCTCTTGAACCTGAACTTCACACCTATTTTGCATCTCTTTCCCAAACTTATGGCCCCATTTGTAGACTCTGGCTTGGTAAAAAAGTTGGCATTATTATTACTTCGCCTGCCTTAGCTCGCGAGGTTTTTAAGGAACAAGATACCATTTTTGCTAACAGAGATGTGCCTGCTGCTGGAAGAGAAATGCCTATGGCGGTGCTGACATAGTTTGGAATCCTTTTGGACCGAAATGGCGTATGTTGAGGAAGGTTTATGTTCGTGATATGCTTGGTGGTTCTGCTTTAGATTCTGTTTATGCACTAAGGAAAAAGGAGCTTAGACAGACAATCAATTACTTCTATAGTCAGGCCGGATTGCCTGTGAATGTTGGTGAACAGATGTTCTTGACTATGTTTAATGTGATTACAAGCATGTTATGGGGTGGCACAGTGAAGGGTGAGGAAAGACCTAATCTTGGGGCAGAGTTTAGGCATGTTGTGTATGGAATTACTGAGCTGTTAGGTACTCCAAATGTTTCCGATTTTTACCCGGGCTTGGACTGGTTAGATTTGCAGGGTGTTACAAAGAAGATGAAAGTGTTGGCAAAGAGATTTGATAAGATATTTGAGAGCATGATTGATCAAAGACAGAAAATGGATAGAAATGCTGAGATGGGAGCTGGTGTTGGTCAAGAAAGCAAGGACTTTTTGCAAGTTTTGCTGAAGTTGAAAGATGAAGCAGATGCCAAAATGCCTCTGTCTATGACAGAACTCAAAGCCTTACTTATGGTATGTTTTATCGGCTGCGCATTTTGATTGTTTCCATTAGATAACTGAACTGTTGGTTGCTAACTTGTTATTGGACTGTACTAAGGAAAGAGTCATTTAGCATCAAATAATATGTAAAGCTTAATTCTATCAAAATTATGTGAAGACTTAATTGAGAACCTTGAACTGAACACCTATATATATACAGTTCTACAAATTTAAAAATGTTGTACATGATGATAACTTTACAAATACTGTGAACAGGATATGGTTGTCGGTGGAACTGCTACAACCTCCAACACAGTTGAGTTTGCCATGGCTGAAATTATGAACAAACCAAACGTCTTGAGGAAATTACAACAAGAACTAGATACAATAGTGGGAACAGATAACATAGTGGAAGAGTTTCATATTCAACAGTTACCATATTTCTATGCAGTTATGAAAGAAGTCTTGCGTCTACATCCAGTACTTCCCCTCTTGGTTCCTCATTGTCCTAGTGAGACAGGCATTGTTGGAGGATACACTGTTCCTAAAGGATCTTGTGTTTTCTTAAACGTATGGGCTATACACAGAGATCCTTCTATATGGGAAAATCCAACTGAGTTCCATCCAGAAAGATTTTTGGACAATAAATGCGATTATAGTGGAAATGATTTCAACTATTTCCCATTTGGTTCTGGCAGAAGAATGTGTGCGGGGATAGCCATGGCAGAGAGGATGTTCATGTTTTTACTGGCTTCACTCATTCATTCTTTCAACTGGAAATTATCCGAAGGAGAGAATTTAGACCTTACAGAGAAGTTTGGGATTGTTCTGAAGAAGGAAATGCCTCTGGTGGCTATACCAACTCCAAGATTATCCAATCCAACACTCTATGAGTAATATTAAAATGTGTCTGTAGAGAGTTGTATTCTGCATGATGATTCTGTCTTTTGTTTGATGAACTATGGAAATGTGCTCCATGAAAATTGATTCATACTTTTCCATAGAGTTTGTACACATCAAGAATAAATACATAAAGGATGTTTTCTTTGGTCTCTTGACAATATTTGCTTGAAAAAGGGAGTTTACAAAATTAATTAAATAAAAAATTATATTATACAGGTCAAATTAGTTAAATGATATGTGTTATGAATTCAAAATCCTAGATATCATAATTTTCATACATTTGGTTGTGTTTGTTTTGCGCATATGCCTCCTTCTCGATCAACACAATGAACTTTTTGTTCAGTCTGCTAAATGTGCTTTATGGGTTATAGTACTTTGCAGAAAGTTTTTTTTTTTTTTTATGATTGAAGTTCTAATAAATTTCATATTTTAAAAAATGCTGTTTTGTTTGAGAATCGATATTTACTCATGTGGAGTCATCTTCTGTTTTTCCTCTTTTTCTTACTTTTGAGGAGATGTCATATTTTTCTAAGCCGTTCAAATCTGGATTTGTTTATGAACGATGTCGTCCAACTTTACCCCATTTGAAAACTGATCCGCCACGTGAGATTGCTTCACAACAGAATATGAGTATCTCGTACTCATAATTGGTAAAGTTTCTGATCCGATATACTAGAGTATCTCGTACTCATAATTGGTAAAGTTTCTGATCTACTTTATCCACTATTTCTGTTCCAACTTATCACTCACAGGCTTCCAAGCATGAATGTTGGCAGAAAGGAACGGAGAAAGAACTTTTGGCTCTTAAATACATATTTAGCTTTTCATAAAGATAGGAGATACTTAGGAATGATTATATCATATCTTCAAGAATGCTACAGCTTGTAATAGATGATATTCAGGGATAGGAATAGCAGAATTTTAGGGATGTAAAATTAGCATCCTTTCTATTTGTGGGCAGAACTCTCAAATCTGAGAGACATCCATTCAGCAAAATTGACAAAAGCAATTTTCAATATGCTATATGATGATTTTTGATTCCCAGAGAGTGTTAGCTGTGTTATAAACATGTAGAAAATCTGGCACTCTCATTTACTAAGGAGATTCTGTTGAAATTTGGAAGTATATCAAATTTCGATTCATAAGAAAGTAAAGATAGTGGGCAAGAACGACCACATTCCAACATTCAAGGAAAGATGTTTATAAAATTAATCAAACAAAATAGTAGTGAAAGTGTAATTTTCTATCTTATTTTGATATTATTATAGAGAAATCGGAAAAAAGAAGATAAGCATAATACTTAAAACACAAGTGAAATTAGTATTACAAAACAAAACCTTGAGCAAGGTGTGTGAAATTTCCTAAAAGAAAGTAAACAAAAAGGATCTTAAAGAGCATATTTCTGTTGGCATGAAGACAATATATACCTAATTTAATACTATTTCTTTATCTGTCTTGTGGACAGGAAGAAGCACCAATTCTAGCTGGAAGGTATCAACATCTGAAGATTCATTTGTACTACCCAACAAAGGTCATTGACTTCTTCATTTATTTGAATCCCAAGGTACAATTATATTCAAATAGTACATTGTTTACGCCAAATTATATTAATTTATTGCTGTATAAGGAACTAATGTATCATATCAATTTTGAACGAATCATATATCTGCCGAATACTCTTTGTCTTGATCCAAGATTTCTCATTCCTTTATCAAAATTCCATTTTGTTTAAAGTGGTGTTAACACATTGAGCTTCCCACCACATTGGTTCTGTCAATTTCCATTTCCCTCGTAGGCTCAAAAAATGTCTCTCAAATTCTTCAAACCTCTGTTTGATTCGTTCTCATGTTCCTGGCAAGAATCAAATATTGAGCAAAAAGGTGTATTTTTCTCCTATGTTCTTGGTATTGTAGCTTTACTATGGTTTCTTTGGCTTTTCATTAACAAGTCAAAAAAGGGACAGCCGCAATTGCCACCAGGGCCTAAAGCATTGCCTTTGCTAGGTAATCTCCATTCTCTTGATCCTGAACTTCACACCTATTTTGCATCTCTTTCCCAAACTTATGGCCCCATTTGTAGACTCTGGCTTGGTAAAAAACTTGGGATTATTATTACTTCCCCTTCCTTAGCTCGCGAGGTTCTTAAGGATCAAGATACCATTTTTGCTAATAGAGATGTGCCTGCTGCTGGTAGAGAAGCTACATACGGTGGCACTGACATAGTTTGGACTCCTTATGGACCGAAATGGCGTATGTTGAGAAAAGTTTGTGTTCGCGAAATGCTTAGTGGTTCTACTTTAGATTCTGTTTATGCATTAAGGCGGCGAGAGCTTAGACAAACGATCAATTACTTCTATAGTCAGGCGGGATTGCCTGTGAATATAGGTGAACAGATGTTCTTGACTGTGCTTAATGTGATTACAAGCATGTTATGGGGTGGCACAGTGAAGGGTGAGGAAAGAGCTAGTCTTGGGGCAGAGTTTAGGCATGTTGTTACTAAGATGACTGAACTGTTAGGTACTCCAAATCTTTCTGATTTTTATCCGGGCTTGGCCAGGTTTGATTTGCAGGGTGTTACAAAGAAGATGAAAGTATTGGCAAAGAGATTTGATAAGATATTTGAAAGCATGATTGATAAAAGACAGGAGATTGATAGAAATGGTGGGATGGAAACTGGTGTTGGCCAAGAAAATAAGGATTTTTTGCAAGTTTTGCTGAAACTGAAAGATGATGAAGCTTCCAAAATGCCTTTGACCATGCCTGAACTCAAAGCCTTACTCATGGTATGTTTTCTCAATTGTGCATGCTACTACAGGAAAAATCCAGTATGTAAAGACTTAACTATGAACCTTGAACTGAACTCCAGTATCCAGCTCTACAAGTAGTATAAATTTTGTTACACTACATGATAATAACTTTACAAATACTGTGAACAGGATATGGTTGTCGGTGGAACTGACACAACCTCCAACACGGTTGAGTTTGCCATGGCTGAAATTATGAACAAACCAGACGTCCTGAGGAAATTACAACAAGAAGTAGATACAGTTGTGGGTAAAGATAACATAGTGGAGGAGTCTCATATTCAACAGTTACCATATTTCTATGCAGTGATGAAAGAAGTCTTGCGTCTACATCCAGCGCTTCCACTCTTGGTTCCTCATTGTCCTAGTGAGACAAGTACTGTTGGAGGATACACTGTTCCTAAAGGATCTCGTGTTTTCATCAATGTATGGGCTATACAGAGAGATCCTTCTATATGGGAAAATCCAACTGAGTTTCATCCAGAAAGATTTTTCGAAAATAAATGGGACTATAGTGGAAATGATCTCAACTACTTCCCGTTTGGTTCTGGCAGAAGAATCTGTGCGGGGATAGGCATGGCAGAGAGGATGTTCATGTATTCACTGGCTTCACTCATTCATTCTTTCGACTGGAAATTGCCCGAAGGAGAGACATTAGACCTTACAGAGAAGTTTGGAATTGTTCTGAAGAAGAAAATGCCTCTGGTGGCTATACCTACTCCAAGATTATCCAATCCAACACTGTATGAGTAAGATATGTCTGTAGATAGCCGTGTTGTGCATGATGATTTTATCTTTTGTATGATGAACTATGGAAAAGTGCTCCATGAAAATAGGATCCATTTGAAATTGATTGAAAGTTTTCTGTATAGTTTGTACACCATGAATAAATATAAAAAGGGTGTTTTCCTTGTTCTCTTGACAATATTTGCTTGAAAAAAAGGGTGCTTACCAAATTAATTAAATAGAAAAAGTATACATAAAGGACAGATTAGATAAATTATATACTTTTGTATTAGTTTAAAAAAATCCCTAATTGAAAAAACAAATTGGAACCAATAGTTGTTTCATTGGTTTGCTTTGACTTTCAAGAGTCACTTTTTGTCTTATCCAACATATTTTTTTTCTTCAGCAAATTTTACTTCCTTTTTATATATATGGTGTTAAAGTATTGATTTTTATTACTCAGAACAACTATTTTTTTCAGTGAACCTTAACCAACTACCTCAATTCTCTAAATTAACTTGAAAAAACAATAACTGTTAACTGCTCATAATTTGGCCAAACATACTCCAATATCCTATGTGACTTATGAGAAACTTTAAGTTTTGTTTCTCCAAAGAAAAGAAAAGAAAAGAAAGGAAAGGAACAGTCCCCATTTTGAAACAACAAATTGGAATCTTATAAAAAGTCACCTGATAATTAGATTTGATATAATTAAGTGTAACTACACTATTTGACTTGTTTGGTTAGTCATGTAGTTACTTGGTGATTGTGAGATGCAATTACACTCCAATTTTTAGGAAACGGCTGCGAATTACGGGTAATTACTTTTTAATTTCATCTTCTTTTTTTAAAAAATATATATTTTTATTTCTATTAATTTATTTTTATTATTCTAAAAAAAATTTAAAGTGTATTTTATATTTTATGTTATTTATATTTCATTTCCTTCTCATTCTCAGCCTTTACTTCATGTGATCCATGTAATTTTTCGTATTATCTATCTTTTTATGCCATGTTTATTTTTCATTAGCATAATTTAGTTAGTATTTTAATTTTTAAATTAAAGTAGAATTCATTGTTAAAGTAAGGTTATAGACTTACGTTTTTCATTTCTTTTAAATCATATTTATGTATGTTATGTTGAAATTTGATATAAGAGTATTATTTTTAATTTTTTTGTTTTGAATATACAACTTATGTTATATTTTTAGTTTCATTTGTTTTAGTAGTATTGACTTGAGACTTCACATTGCAAGTCATTTATTTTCTAGTTAGACTTGATAGATTATTTTTTTGTCTAATATTTTAATCATTTATGACATTTTATTTATAATATAGATTAATCTTTTTTATCAAACATGCATTTCATGATGTTCATAGAAATTATGTACTTTCCCATGGCCCCTGCAAGAACTCAATATTGAGCAAAAGGAGATGTTTTTCTCCTGTCTACTTGGTTTTTTAGCTTTACTATTGTGTCTTTGGTTTTTCATCAGTAACTCAAACAAGGGACTGCCACCAGGGCCTAAACCTTTGCCCTTGATAGGTAATCTCCTCTCTCTAGATCCTCAACTTCACACCTATTTTGCATCTCTGTCCCAAACTTATGGCCCCATTTGTAGACTCTGGCTTGGTAAAAAACTTGGGATTATTATTACTTCCCCTGCTTTAGCTCGCGAGGTTCTTAAGGATAAAGATACCATTTTTGCTAACAGAGATGTGAGTGTTGATGGTAGAGAAGTTACATATGGTGGAACTGACATAGTTTGGACTCCTTATGGACCTAAGTGGCATATGTTGAGGAAGATTTGTGTTCAAGAAATGCTTAGTGGTTCTACTTTAGATTCTCTTTATGCACTGAGGCGAAGGGAGCTTAGACAATCGATTAATTACTTTTATAATCAGGCAGGATCGCCTGTGAATATTTGTGAACAGATGTTCTTGACTGCACTTAATGTGATTACAAGCATGTTATGGGGTGGCACAGTGAAGGGTGAGGAAAGAACTAGTCTTGGGGCAGAGGTTAGGCATGTTGTGACTAAGATGAATGAGCTGTTAGTTACTCCAAATCTCTCCGATTTTTACCCGGGCTTGGCCTGGTTTGATTTCCAGGGTGTTAAAAAGAAGATGAAAGTGTTGGCAAAGAGATATGATAACATATTTGAGAGCATGATTGATCAAAGACAAAAAATGAATAGAAATGGTGTTGGCCAAGAAAGCAAGGACTTTTTGCAAGTTTTGCTGAAGATGAAAGATGAATCAGATGCCAAATGCCTCTGACCATGACTGAACTCAAAGCCTTACTTACGGTATGTTTTATCAGTTGTGCATTCAAATCTGTTACTTACATTATATTTTCATAAATAAAAAATTGTTGTGCATGATAATAACTTCACAAATACTATGGACAGGATATGGTTGTTGGTGGAACTGAAACTAGTGCCAACACAGTTGAGTTTGCCATGGCTGAAATTATGAACAAACCAGACATCTTGAGGAAATTACAACAAGAAGTGGATATAGTTGTGGGAAAAGATAACATAGTGGAAGAGTCTCATATTCAACAGTTACCATATTTATATGCAGTTATGAAAGAAGTCTTGCGTCTATATCCAGCGGTCCCACTCTTGGTTCCTCATTGTCCTAGTAAGACAGTCACTGTTGGAGGATACACTGTTCCTAAAGGATCTAGTGTTTTCGTAAACGTATGGGCTATACATCGAGATCCTTCTATATGGGAAAATCCAACTGAGTTCCATCCGGAAAGATTTATGGATGTAGAATGGGACTTTAGTGGAAATAATGATTTGACCTACTTCCCGTTTGGTTCTGGCAGAAGAATCTGTGTGGGGTTAGCCATGGCAGAGAGGATGTTCATGTATTCACTGGCTTCACTTATTCATTCTTTCGACTGGAAATTGCCTGAAGGAGAGACATTAGACTTTACAGAGAAGTTTGTGTTCGTTCTGAAGAAGAAAATGCCTCTGGTGGCTATACCAACTCCAAGATTATCCAATCCAACACTCTATGAGTAAGATAGAAATATGTCTGTAAAGAGTCGTGTTCTGCATGGTGATTTTATCTTTTGTGTGATGAACTATGGAAATGTGATCCATAAAAGATGTTGCTCTATCCTGGCAATGATTTTATGAGGAACTCAATGTTTCATGTGAAATGGCTAGTTTCCATGACTACTTAAATATTGTATTTTGAATCGAATTTGAAATAATAGTACATGTATTACTTTATTGTAGAGATTATGCTTCTATCTTTTGTTTGATGAACTATATATGGAGATACTGAAACCACAAGGGAAATTAGTATTACTAAGCAAAACCTGGAGCAAGGTGTGTGAAATTATTTCTAAAAGCTATGACATCCTGAAAAGGATTTAAAAGAGCATATTTGTGCTCAATATATACCTAATTTAATACTATTTTCTTATTTGTCTTGTGAACAGGACAGATAAGGTATCAAAAGCTGAAGATTCATTTGTGTTACACAACAAGGGGCCATTCACTTTATTAAATATAAATGTCGAAGTGGAAAATGATTTCCCACCACATTGTTTCTGCCATTTCTCCCATTTTTCTCTTAGGCTGAAATAATGTCACTCAAATTCTTCAAACCTTTGTTTGATTCTTTCCCATGGCCCTGGCAAGAACTAAATATTGAGAAAAATGGTGTATTTTTCTCCTATGTTCTTGGTATTTTAGCTTTACTATGGTTTCTTTGTTTTTTCACCAACAGGTCAAAAAAGGGACAACCCCCATTGCCACCAGGGCCTAAAGCTTTGCCTTTGCTAGGTAATCTCCATTCTCTCGATCCCCAACTTCACACCTATTTTGCATCTCTTTCCCAAACTTATGGCCCCATTTGTAGACTCTGGCTAGGTCAAAAAGTTGGGATTATTATTACTTCACCTGCCTTAGCTTGCGAGGTGCTTAAGAATCAAGATACCATTTTTGCTAACAGAGATGTGCCTGCTGCTTGTAAAGAATCTTCATATGGTGGAAAAGACATAGTTTGGACTCCTTATGGACCGAAATGGCGTATGTTGAGGAAAGTTTGTGTTCGCGAAATGCTTAGTGGTTCATCTTTAGATTCTGTTTATGCACTAAGGAAAAGGGAGCTTAGACAATCAATCAATTACTTTTATAATCAGGCGGGATCGCCTGTGAATATTGGTGAACAGATGTTCTTGACTGCGCTTAATGTGATTACAAGCATGTTATGGGGTGGCACAGTGAAGGGTGAGGAAAGCTCTAAACTTGGAGCAGAGTTTAGGCATGTTGTAACTGATATGACTGAGCTGTTAGGTACTCCAAATATTTCCGATTTTTATCCGGGCTTGGCCAGGTTCGATTTGCAGGGTGTAACAAAGAAGATGAATGTGTTGGAAAAGAGATTTGATAAGATATTTGAGAGCATGATTGATCAAAGACAGAAAATAGATAGAAATGCTGAGATGGGAACTGGAGTTGGCCAAGAAAGCAAGGACTTTTTGCAAGTTTTACTGAAGTTGAAAGATGAATCAGATGTCAAAATGCCTCTGACCATGATTGAACTCAAAGCCTTACTTATGGTATGTTTTATTCATCAAGTTTTGTTGTGAGCTGAGCTGTTGTTACATTCACATTCATTTGATATGCTGCTGGTTTCAAAGTTTGGATTTTACTTCAAATAGTCTAATTCCTTACATATTACGGATTAAAAAAATGGTTTTTAGTGCTGTTAGTCATAATAAGAGGATCAATACGAATAAAAGTGAAAAATAAGATAGTAAATGTACTGAAGAATTATTACATCAGATGAGTAAAAAATATTAGATGAATCAGGTTTATATAAATTCATGTTCTGAACTGTTAGTTGCTACCTTTTTATCGGATTGCATTAAGGAAGACTTGACTGTGAATTAAGGCAGTGAACCTTGAACTGAAATCCAATATACAGTATTTGTTAATAACTTCACAAATACTGTGGACAGGATATGGTGGTTGGTGGAACTGACACAACCTCCAATGCGGTTGAGTTTGCCATGGCTGAAATTATGAACAAACCATACGTCCTGAGGAAGTTACAACAAGAACTAGTGGTAGTTGTGGGAAAAGATAATATTGTGGAAGAGTCTCATATTCAGCAATTACCATATCTTTATGCAGTTATGAAAGAAGCCTTGCGCATACATCCAACTCTTCCACTCTTGGTGCCACATTGTCCTAGTGAAATATGCACTGTTGGAGGATACACTGTCCCTAAAGGATCTCGTGTTTTCATAAATGTATGGGCTATACACAGAGATCCTTCTATCTGGAAAAATCCAACTGAGTTCCATCCAGAGAGATTTTTGGACAATAAATGGGATTATAGTGGAAATGATTTCAACTATTTCCCATTTGGTTCTGGCAGGAGAATCTGCGCGGGGATAGTCATGGCAGAGAGGATGTTCATGTATTCACTGGCTTCACTCATTCATTCTTTCGACTGGAAATTGTCTGAAGGAGAGACATTAGACCTTACAGAGAAGTTTGGGATTGTTCTGAAGAAGAAAATACCTCTGGTGGCTATACCTACTCCAAGATTGTCCAATCCAACACTGTATGAGTAAGATAAAAATGTGTTTGTAGAGAGTCGTGTTCTGTATGATGATTCTGTCTTTCGTATGATGAACTATGGAAATGGGATCCATTTGAAATTGATCAAAGGTTTCGATACAGTTAGTACACATCAAGAATGCAAAACCTGTAATTCAAGTGTGCCTGAATTAGCACATCAGAGATGAGCTTCCTGTTTGTAAGATAAAAATTATTTCCACTTTTATTTCAAATTCAAAACATTGCCTGAGCTTTGTTTAAGTCATAGTCAGTTATTTACTGATATTTTGTGATTGATGAGGAACTCTTCAAGTGTTCTGGTACCAAAAT
>JAJOOO010001673.1:0-28115 GCA_029582685.1 Solanum piurae
CATCTTTCGGTGAGACATCCTTGCAATTGGAAAGCTCCAGTTTATTTCTTAGTAGTAGTAGTAGTGTTTTGAGATATCGTGGGTCTTGTCTTGACACAAATATTCAAACATTAAAAGCTTAATAGATTGGTAGAGTTAGAGAGTCTTTCAGTATTCATTTGTAAATATATGGCTAAACTTTACTAAAATTGTAATACCTTGGTATTTGAAAGAGCTAAAAATAGAATGAACTAAATTGGAAATAGAAAAATCTGAAATTTTGCAAGTTAGGCATAAGTTATGAGTTTTTGGTCAACTTCAAACGACCATAACTTTCAGTACATGATGAGTTAGGTGGCCCATAAGATATCAAATGAAAGGTCTTGGAATCCTCTTTCCAACGCCATCGAGTTTGCTACTCTTTGAGCTTGTATGAGGGAGATATGACCATTTGAAGATAGGCTATCCATTTAAGGAAAGTTACCTGAAAATATGAGGGGTATTTTGATCTATTCCTTACCCAATCAAATTAAAACGAATTAGAGATGAGTTCTTGAAGAGCTTTCTTAAAAAATCTATGAAATTTATGAGTAGGAGATATTAATTCATGTTAAGATGCAGGAATTATGAAGTTCTATGGTAAAATCTTACCTTGGATGATGGATGAACCTTGGAGAAAGTTAGTTTCTTGAAAACTTCTCTTTCTAGGGTAAATTTATGAACTAAGGAGGTGAACTACGTATTTGGGGGATTTCTAAAAGACACAAACCCCCGCGCAAAAAATGCCTCAGGCACGCAGCGAGCCATGCAGGAGGCAGTAGTTGCTGCCTCGCCGCGCTCCTGCGTAGCCGGCGGATGGCAAGATAGTGTCCAGTAAAATAGCCATAACTTTTTACTCCAAACTCCAATTGATGCAACCTGGTGGCGTTGAGAAGAAGATTCATAGATCTTTAATTTGATCAGTTATGGGCTGCCTAACTATGCATATTCTGAGAGATATGATTGTCTGAAGTAGACCCTTGCATATAGTAAGGCGAAAAGCTTAGCCGGTAAAAAGACTTTGAACATGACTTAGTATTAGAGGTCCCTTATGACCCTAAATCACTTATGATACCCTTTCTACACTTGGTAAAGAACCTAAAAATATATTATCAAGTAGTACATCAGCTGGTTAAAGCTCATATACTTAAGACAAATGATTCTGATTCGAAGAGTAAATTTTTGGGGTGTTCCATCTCATGTAGAGGTTCACCTTCAATTCTCTTAAAGTTTTGGATCCTCTCCCTACGATTTACCATCTTCGAGGGAGAAATTTTTTTTCCAAGAAGGCTTCATTTAACTCCTCCCAAGAAGTGATAGAATCATTTGGCAATTCCGCTAACCATCTTATAAGTTCACCTGTCAAACAAAACGGGAATAACCTCAACCTTATGGACTCTTGTGAGTTGTTCTTGAACACAAATGACCCACTTACATATACAAAATTCTGAAGGTGCTCATGGGGTCTTCATGAGCTAAACCCCCAAATATTCCTCTCAAATGAAGTAGCTATAGCATTGTCCCAGTTACATGAAAAATAGCCCTTCTTGTTGTAAGAGGTAACTAGGTGTCTCCCATTGTTTGAATTACTTCCATGTGCATGTAAATCAAATCACTCATATTATCATTTTATCCGTAGTGACTATCGTTGTCACTACCGTGGTCACTCATGTTTTGCATCAGCAAATCAACAAACCACACACCAAGCAACAATCTGCTACAACTAAACAAATTTACAAACAAATTTCTCAAATCAAATTCATAGTGATCACTTTCCGCCAGCGGTGCCATTTTTTATAATTCTCAAATGACTCTCTAAAACAAATCTAAAGAATAAGCAGTCGTGATCAATAAAAATACCAAACTAAGAGTCAAGGTCGAATCCCTCAGAGAGTGATATAGTGCAAGGAATTCTATCAAGAAATTTTGAATGCAAATCAATTCATTCGCAGTAGTAAGAACAATGGGTGGATGATTCCACCAATTTAAAATTGATGTCACGTAGGGGTAATTGTGCTGCTTAATAGTGTTAAATAATCATGGTAGGCTGGGTAATCTTCTATGACACTAATCTTTTTTTCGATCTCATAATGTCAGTTCATATAATTTTCTTTCGGTCTCATCTATGTACATGACTAAACAACCCACTACCTTAGACTCTTATTTCTTTTGAACATAATTAGGTCAAATAGATACGACCCATAAACTCTTTTTCAAGAAAACTATATATATCAAACCTAAATTACAAGTATTGAACTAACTAACCACTCCAAAGAATCTCTTTTGAGCATCAATTAGATATTAGAAGAAGGATCAAGTTTGCAACCTTAACTTATAAGTTAACACAATACCCACTACATTAAATCAATATCAAACCCCATAAGTATTGCCCAAATCCATGGACGAACAACAACAAAATAGAACAAAACAGAATACCCACTACATTAAATCGACATCAAACCCCATAAGTTCACCCCTTGACTTTGGGGTTTTAGCCACCCATAAAAAAATGTAAAGAAATTATATATTTCATGAAAGCAGCACTAGGTGACATGAAATCAAGCAATTATAAGCAACACCCACTTTGCATTCAACTTCAAATAGTAAATTTTAAGTGCAAAGTTAAAAACCCCAAGACTTAAGATGTTCACAAGGTAAAATATTTCACTCTTTAAAAGGAAAAACTCTCACTTCAAAAGTCTCTCCAAAAATCCATTTTTCCTCTCTACTTTGGGCTATTTATAGTTTTCCAAAATTTGGCCAAAAATTCACTGCGTGACCACTTCGACAACGTTTGTCATTTCTCACCAAGCTGATTCAGCGTATCATCATTTACTTCTTAGCTCTCCTTTCTCTTGCTTAGTCTTCAGGTTTTTGAACGTTAATCAACAAGCTCGTTTGAGTCTGCCTTTCACAATCGATGAATCACTGAGTAACACCTTTGTTCACCTTTCAAGATTGTAATTTTCCACAAAGTCCTATCATTTTCGGTGATGGTTAGCATGTTTGCCCTTTGCGTTCGGCCAGTCGCCTTCCTTTTTAAGTTCACCAACCTGCCTCAATTATTTGAAGTGTTGAGCATTGCCACTTTGGGTGAGGTCATGCCAATTGGGAAATCCACCGTTCTCATTAGGCGATTAACAACGTGGAGTTTACATTTTTTCCCATGTTTTAGGCCTTTCTTTCAAATATTCATGCTTGCCTTATCCCTTAGCTTTCATAACTATAAATCATCAAAATAATTTTAGAATATGAAATAATTAGGCATTGAGGACACTAATTATTGAAATTAATAGTCCTAAACTGAGTGTAAATCTACCACTACTAACCAAGTCCCAGAAGACTTCCTATGGACCAATAGGAAGTGGTCGTAGGAAGGTTCCATACTTGGTGAAATATTTATAGATGTAGGTTCTATGGATGACTCTACAGACCGTAAAAAGTCCTACAGTATGTAGCCTAGGGCTCCTAGGAAGGAGATGTCACTTAGAGGAATTTTGACCTTGGGTTCCACGAATGGGACCTACGAGTCGTAGAAATGTATACCTCTTGTAGACCTTGGCCATTGAATTTATCAGAAAGTTGAAGTCCCTGCAGTACTTCTACGGTTCACCAGTATGATTTGTAGAAGTTTATACGGACCGTACATAGTGTCAGAAGAAGTTGTTTGATAGTTTTTAAGTAGGGTCAGTTCAGTCTTTTCCCACCCTTTCAAAGCCTAACCCCGATTTTTTCATACCTAATAAAGGATCTAAACAGTACCATTCGACCCTAACACCCCTATAATCCAAGGACTTAGAGCACGGATCCAAGAGGAGAAAGCTAGGGTTTTCAAGCGTTCATTAAGTCTGTCCAAGGACTTTGTTCTTCTTGGTATGTAAGTATATTCATATTGTTGGACTAAGTTCATCCTCACGCCCTACTTCTAAATTTAGTTAGTAAAGAGATGAATCTAGGGTTATACCCAAAGTTCCATGAGTTTCACACTAGGCTGTGTTCTTATTTCGAGTTTAGATTCTTGTGTATTGCGATCATGCTACTTTATACATTTAATATTTTGAGTTCTTTTTCATCATTTATATTATTATGTGAACCATAGTTATTGAGTTTTGTTGGATACTTTTGTTTAAGTATTCTATGCATTGACTTTCACAATTTAAAGTGAGTCCAAGAAGAAGCTTTATAGTATCTTTTGAGAAGCATTTAATGTAACACTAATGGTTCCCAATGTATTATTTTATACTTAAAAAGAAAGTACTATTTTAAGAAAATGATATACAAATTTTAGAAGCATTTCAGACAAATAAAGTAAAGTTTAATTACACAATAAAGAGGGTCTTGTAAGTATTAACTCAACCTAGTGATTACTTTTCATAGGCATATATAGTAATATTTTGAGAGTGATATTGTCCACCAATTTGGGTAAGATTTCTTATGATTCAAACCCCATTTACTATGTGGCAATGTAGGATAGGATCATCCAAACATTGGGACAAATCTTCACTGCTTCTGAGAAGGCCTATTAGATCGATCCATAAGTTAAAGTCATGTCTTATAACCTGTACAGGCATACTGTGGCTCTGACAATATGGATATGATGTTATATCATCACAAGGCTCATAGTGATTGTTGTCGGTTAGAGAAACTCTCCAATAAAGTAAAGTAAAGTATTTATGTATTCATACATTTTAGTATTTATTATTATTTTACCCTTATATCAAGAGTTTAAATGGTTTTCATCATGATCCATGTTGTACTTCAATTGACTTACTTTCAATTCTCCAGTTCTGTGTTTGTTTCATTCTGCCTTATTACATATCGTACGTTCCATGTAGTAATGTAATTCAACATGCATCATTTTACGATGCAAATATAGGTATCCAAGATCATCAATAGGTGCTTCATTGAGATATTATTATCCATTTGTCATCTTTCGATGAAACTTCCTTGCCTTTGGAAGGCTCTAGTATTTTTCTTAGTAGTAGTAGTGTTTTGAGTTGTCATGGGTCTTGTCTTGACACATATCTTCAAACATTAGAAGCTTCGTAGATAGGCATGGTTAGAGAGTCTTTCATTTTTTTTTTTTGCAGATGTGTTGCTAACTTTACTATCATATTCTTTAATTTCAATAATTTTAGATTCAGTACCTGTTTAAAGTATTTTCTTTGGACCTTGATGATAGTGTATTCTTGAGTTAGTCTTCCTATAAGTATTCACCTACAACAAGGAATCTCTTGGGGACCAACAATGGTTTCTGAGAGCCGAATACATCCAAGGATTAGGCTCGGGGCATGACATTTGCTTTGTTCGTGGGTTATGATTTTTGGTGTAGATTGAGACTGAGACTTTGGCTTCAATGGGCCGCTCCTTGTTGGGTGTAGTTGACCATGTCAGCACTATGGAGGAGCTCTATTGCGAGGCCCATGGGGCAGCGACAAGAGGGCTCGACATCGGGGTAGCTACAATGGGTTCCATTCAAGAGGCAAGTACTTATATGATAGACCTCGAAAAAGGTTTTAGCATGGTCATTCTAGCTTGCATTTATAGGCCTCACTTTAGGCATTATAGGGTAATAAGTACAACTAGAGTGATGTTGGTATAGGTCAGAGTATATGGTGTTTAGTGTCGAGTGCTTCAGGTCATGGTGTCTTTACTTTATGGGCCAAACTTGATGAGGTTTCACTGAATGTGGGGAGCCTGATCAGTTGTCCAAGGACTGTCCCTAGCTAGGGATGATAGCACAAGCTCCACATCTAGCTAGACTAGTTGTAGCGATAGCACCTCCAACTAGAGGTGGTGCCCAGGGTCAAGAACAACGTGGCAATAATTAAGGAGTGCGAGGTGGAACCTGGGAAAAAAGTTTGTTGGTAGGACTGATGCTCTGTTCAGAGGAGAAAATACCCATCTATAAGCTGGTCCAGCGAGGGTGGAGGCTAAGGCATTAGATGTTGTTATCACATGTATGATTCTTTTATTCCATCAACCCGCCTCAACTTTATTTGTTTCAGGCTCTACTTTTTCATATGTATCTGTGTATTTTATGCTTGCTGTTAGAGTATGAGTTTGTAGACCTTTGCAGCGCCATTGTGTGTTTCGACCCCGGTGCATGCATCTCTAGTAGTTAATCAAGTGTTTTGATCTTGTTTGGTGACTATTGAAGGGCGTGACACCCGTACATACTTTATATTGTTTTATCTATTGCACTTTGATATGATTCTAGGGATGGACTATTTATCCCCATACAGTGCGGTCTTTGATTTTTTTCCAAGACTTTTGCCCTAGGCATTGCCGGCATTCTTTTGTTGGTATGGCAGGGGTCCGTATTCAGAGGACGGTTAGGGTTATCTCTTTTATTTAGAATATGAGATTAATGGCTACAGTGTGTCTAGCTTATTTGGCTGATGTATAGGATGTGAGCAGGGAGGTTCCTTCTATTGATTCAGTCCAGGTTATTCGTAAGTTGTGGGTGTTTTACCTACTGACTTACCAAGTCTTCCCCCTGGGTGTGATATTGACTTTTCTATTGACCTTGAGGTAGGCACTCATCTTATATCTATTTTTCCTTACCATATGTCCCCCTGTAGAGCTCAAAGAGCTTAGTGTTTAACTTTAGGATCTCTAAATGCAAGATGACCTCTAGAGATTGATTTCTTTGAGATATTGTTTTTATGAAAAGACCTCTGGAGGTCTTGTTTTTAAACAAAATTAATTTTGAGGAATATAATTTTTTTTTAAATTCAATAAAATAATAGCTCGAGTATGTTAGAAAATCAGGTAAGTGAATTTTTTAAATTTTTGTTGGAGTAAAAAATAGGACCAGTAATAAAATAGCACGTAGAATTTATATATAATTTTAATGCAGTGTTGATAATTAGTCAAGTGATATGTTTGAGCCTAAAATGTAAGCAAAGGGGTATTTCTAACTAAATAGAAGGATGTAAAGTATATTTATACCTTTTTGAGATAATGTAGGTCCAATTTCGACCATTTTCTGGATAAACTAACCTATCTATGAAGTCTATGAGTAAAGGAATTTTTGCAAAAGTCGAAAATTGATGTCCAAATTACGAATATTTAAAAAAAACAAGTTTTACCTGCCTTAAAGTAGGAAGGAGAATTGGTGTTTCTGATAGAGACATTGAAAAAATATTCCCCCAAATAGAAAGATATGAGTTCTAAGTGACATAAACATAAATAGAAACGCATATGTTGAACTGATTTTTGTATCAATATGAAACTAAATCTGAAACATACATTAAACTAATTTTTTATATCAAGATGAAACCAATCATTTGTTTAATACAAAAGATCTAAATTGGGCTTAGAAATTACAAACAAAAGTAAATAACAATAAATGAGCAAGTACTAATTAAAGAACTCTTGTGACTTTGTCGAATGTATTAGTTAAGGGTTTGCCTAGAGATCTTCTTAATGTGAAAATCATATAGCCAACTCTTCCTTCTTCTTTTTTTGTAAGCTAAACATAGCTTTTTCTTTGTGATCGTCTTGCTCATCAATGAGAATATTTATCTGTGCATGGAGCAATCTTTTTTTCATTGATATTCTCATGCACTATTTTGACTACTTCTTTTTGTGGATGGAACCCATAATCTGTAAAATGAAGTCATTTTGTCAAATTTATCAAAGTTTCAACAAACTTAGATACTTATATTTGTAAATGCAATGACCAAGTGATAGAAAACTAAAACTCATGAATATGAACAAAGAACTTCATTAAATAGGATGAGATGCAACTTTTATCTTTAGCAATAAAAGTTGTGTGTCGCGAATATCTAATTTTTTTTTATTAGTGTAATTTTTGTACAACTGCAATTAGTAATAGTTGTCTTAACATGAGTTACCTGGTTGTTGCATAGGTCATCAATGTTCATAAGGCTGTTCCAGGCATCATTCACTCTTGTCTGGATTGTCGTGTCCATTTCTTTTGCTATTCTTTACTGCAGATTCCCTCTCTGAGATTGAAGATTCTCCTTTTATTTTCTTCGATTTCTTTTCTATAACTCCAACCTTAAATTTAATAGGAGTTTTTTTTTATAAAAATAATAAAATTGTCATGAGGCCTTAACATGAGGGTTAAAGTTACCATTTTGTAACTATCGGTTATAGTGAAGTTCAATTTATGAAAATAATTTCTTGTAGAAATATTTCAAGGCAAGAGTACATACATAAGATCCAATGTGGTATAACTCCTTTACTTATCCCTTATATTTTGAAAGTGTTTGTTTTTGTTAGAGATGATTTTTAAAAGGTAATTTAGGAATGCAATATATATATTAATTTGTGTTTTCCTAATCAATTTGAGAAAAATACTTTTATCAATATTAGAGCAATGAATTTGGTGATCGGCTAAACTTTCAAAAAGTAAAAAGCCAATTATTAAGCTTCATTTTGAAAAATCATAACTACTATACTACACAAAAATCCTTTATTTTTTCTTAATAGCTTGATCAATCACTTCAACTCTCTAAATAAGTAAATTTGGTTTTCTAGAAAGATGACCAAAATGACTATCATTATCAATGAAAATTCATGTAATGTAACAACGTACCTTTGACTCGATTACTACATTGGTTTCTGGCTGAACATCTACTTTCAAGTTTTCAAAACTTTCGAAGATATATCTTCTTACATCCCCAATAGATCGACACATACTACATTTGCTCTCATGGAAGTAAAACTGCAATCCAAGATGAATTTCCTTAATTTTTATATAGAAATTACATTACAAAGAAATTAAAATCACAATATTACCAAATAAATAATAATAAAAATCACAAGAAACACATTTGATAATTTTTTATACATACAAAACAAATGATACCTTAATTATTATTATTTAAAAGCAGAAGAAAAGGAAAATTAAGTGCAATTAAATTCTAATTTGATTGTGAATGACTATCACTAAATCTCAATTGCCAAGAAGGACATAAAAAAAAAATGTCGAAGGTTCATCTAAAACCTTCATTCTAAACAATAAATATTATTATATAAATAGATAAATGTGAGTGTACTTTAGGAAAGTAGTAAGACTCAATATTCAAATAAAAGGAAAAAAATTATAAACGAACTTATATTACCGTTTCACATCTTCCATTTTGACGTTGTCTCCTTTCAGCTTTCCATCCATGTAGCATGTCATAATATTTGTGATTAAGTCCGTATGAATCACTTGCCATGTCTTCATTCTATTATTTGAGTACATAATAAAATATTAAAACACTCAGGCCTCTCCATTTACTAAACATCTTATTTACAACCTTTTACTATAACAACCATTATTTTTTAGACTGATTTTTCATTTTATGTTATATTGTAAGTCTTCTTTTTTTAATAATATTTCACTATAGTAATATTAAAATAGCCAGACAAATGAATCTACTATAGAAATGTCTAACAATATTAGTGTCTTTTACAAAGAAATAGTCTTAGTAATCAAATGTACTAACCTTTTTTAGTTTAATAGTGTAAAGGTTTGTTGCACCTTTAGAAGGCACAATTACAAAGTCAACCAAAGTATTTGCTATTGTTTTGGTAGTAACTAGACTTCTCTTCCTCCTAGCCAGTTTTTTGGGTACTGTGATTGTTTCAACATCATTCTACAAATAAGAAAATGTGTTAAATATTTGTAACTGTAAATGTAAAAAATGAGAATCTATAGTTAAATTATTTTAAAATATATAAATGTATCATTTTTCAGAAGTAGAATTAAAAAAATCAAGGTTACATTAATCTAAGTAAAGGAGAAATTTTTTTGCTTAACAACAAACTAAGAGAATTGAATGACATGGTAAAATTGCTATAAAGTTCAAGTGTGTCAATATTCTGTTCCTTTTACACCTATAATTTTTCTTTTTGCATATCTAATAAAAGACACTAGAAATATCCTCATCACTTTGACAATCATGTTTTTGAAAACTAAATAATTTTTAAACACAAATTATTGTCAATAAACAACAATAAGAGACCATATTTATAAGAAAACTATTCTATATGCTCGAATAATGTCTTCTTATTAACAAATAAGTATAAGAAAACATGAATCGCCCTCAATTGATTTAATATTTAATGCAAGAAAATTAAAACTAATTAGTATTCTATAAGATTCCACCAAATGTTCTGTCATATTAAATAGTTGGCTTACTAGGTGAAAACATATCCAAAATTTTCTATACATAATTAAAGAGAAAATCAACTGTTACAAATATCAAATATTTTTTTAAAATTATTTAAATAGTTATAAATGGGCCGTTTTGAGAAAACTTTACAAATATTAAAATAGTAGTTTATTAGATTATCTATTAATTTGATTCTTTAAATTTTGCATTAGTATTAAAATTGATTCCATGATATACATTTAGATATGAATGAGTATTTTACATATGATTACAAATTAATAATCCCGACTTCATTAATATCAAATTTAGGTTATTAAGCTTGATATACCCCTCGACATTGTGAATTAGTATTAATATACCCCCTCATTTATAAAATAGTCACACGTATACTCCTACGTACCTTTTACACAAATGAGTAGATATACCCTTTTCGACTGAAGTAACGAAAAAACTAAAAAAATCTTTCATTCCTAGTAAAATAAAATCTATAGAGGGGTGTATTTGACCTTTCTCACAAAGCTCAAGGGTATGTCTGATCTAGTATACACCATAATTTCTTCCTATATATATATCTTTTAAAAAAAACTATATGAGGACAAAGTCCAAATGCCACAAACATCCAGTGTTACTAAATGCCCACAAATTCTCTAACGAGGGTGAAAAAATAACTAGAAATTAAAGATAACATAGAAAAATTAAAGCATCTGACATGATAATAAATAACGAATAAACTTGTAGAAATCTTACTTGTATTGGCTGACTTGATATAGGAGTGGGTGCTAGTATGAATTTTGTGTTATCAATTTGGTTTTGTAGAACCTGTAAATAATGCACTTAATTTTTAATTATTTAAAAAGAAAAAAGTAAAAAAAAACAATGATTATCTTTTGAATCTATTCTCTAATTTTGACTCATTTAAAAAAAAAAATGTTTTATCAAATTTCATAAACTCTTTTGCTTTCTGAATAGTCAATACTAAAATGTTTTAGCTATTATCAATGGTAAAAAAAAAATTCAAGTAAGAAAGTTTTAAGGATAACATAATAATTAATGAATAGTTTTCTGAAAATAATAATAAGAACTTCTGTATCTTCGAAAAATAAATATAGAAAGCCTATAAACAAAAATTTCTCAAATGATTAATGCATCTCAAAGAACAAATAAAAAAAATATTGAGCGAGTAACTTAGTTAGGCGGAAATGTACCACAACTTGAGCACCACTAATTATTGGCACATACGGAACTATTTCGTGAGAAGTTTTCATTTCAAGATCCGAGGAAGCCATTTATATATGAAGATGTAAGGAAATAAGTATTCAACATAAATCTCAAGAATGAGAGGTGAGAAGAATATGGGTTGAGGGATTAGTATATATAGATAATCAAAATTGGAAGAGAGAATTTTTTATTGAATACAGATGAGGTTACAATTATTATATTCATTTATGTTGAATATGCTCTTCTGAAAATAATATGATAATTGTATTCCTCATATTTGAACTTTTTTAAAAATTGAAATCTGGTCAATTACTTATTTATTGCTTTAACATGTAGATAATATGACAATTTATCCTAATTTCTCCTTTTTATGTGAACACAACTAATAGGTTAAGCTAAAATTTACTTGTTCTCCATTTTTGAGATATTAATAATCAAAATTTTAAAGTTGAACTTTAAGTATCTCATATTTGCTTGATTCACAAAATTCACTTTAGATACACTATACCTTTTAGACAGTTAAGATCGTATGATTTATAGGCTAATACATACTATTTGAGTTGAATTTCACTTAAAGTCAAGTTATTAATTTATTATATATATTTATGAAATTCGTAACGACATAAAACATATAATTTCCAATAAATTTTTTTGATGCATGACAAACACAAAACACTTTATAAAATAAGCTCATGTTGCATTAAAGATAATATACAAATATATCTTCTCCAAAGGGATTAGTACAAACAATGTTCAAATAATTCTTGGCTTAACACTATTAAGGAGAATTAATTCATTTAATGGAGATGGTTATAAACCACTAGTGATTGACTCAAATTGTAAAAAACTAGAATTAATTTTGAAAAAAATTGAGAAACAACAATTTATTATCAATGAGAGGAGTTAAATCAATATTAAAATTAGTACCATAATCGAGCTTCTGAACTTGAAGGGTCTATTCAGAGCTATAGCGGGTGATGATCTAAATCAGAACTTAATCAACTTATGGGCACTTTCTGGTCTCTTGAGATACCCAAAGTTAGTCAAACTACCACCCTTTTGAGGTTGTTCCTAGTGTCACTTTCTAGAGAAATATTAATATGGTTGTAGCACCTCACAACTCTACTCTTAGAGTCTGAATCATTCACCGTAAGTATATGATCTTGAGTTGGATGATGTCCTACGTGCTCATATGTTTTAAGGTCCTTTAACAAGTGTAGCACGGGTATCCGAAGAGATTTAGGGTTATAAAGGACCTCTAACAGCAAGCTAGGTTCAAAACATTTCTATAAGCTAAATTTTTACAAGAGTCCTTATAAGGGTCAACTTTAATCGATCACTTCTCTTAGAATATGAAGATTAAGTAACCCAGAACCTATCAAATCTAAAGTCTAAGAGTGTTCTTTCCAACTCCGCCAAGTTTACATCAAACTGAGTTCGGTATAAAACTTTATGGCTGATTTACTAGAGACACGTTAACCTAGTAGAAGCTTTGTGATGGCTCTGTGACACAGAGTAAATGTGGACCTCACTGTCGCCTGGAATAAAATTTTGACTTCTAGCTCTTATAATTTATTTTCTTAAGAGTATTTTGGTCCGAAAAACCTTTAGGGAGTTATCTAAATGGCCCTAAACTTGTAGAAAATGATTTTTTCATAAATAAAACTCTCTCATTCATCCTAAACTCCTACACTAAAAAAAGGCATGGCAAGGGTTCATTTCCAAGATTTTACTTCAAGATTCGCCACCAAGGTATGTAAGGCTTCAATGTGAGTACTACATCCTCTCTCATGCCTAAAGTATTTTGGTTCTCGAGAAACTCTTCAAGATTTTTAGATGGAAAGCTAGGGTTCCAATGAAATTATGATTTTTCCTCATGAACTCATATTTTCATTATTTCATGTTGATTTAAAAAGAAATTGCACTAATTTAGCATGATTCCTATGGTCTCTTACGCATTTTTTACATTTAAGCATTAAATCAAACATGATATGATTTACAACCTAAATAGAGGTTATTTTTTAAGGCATGAATATTGAGCTTAGTCGCACATGTGATATAAATCATAAGATATTTATATACCTATGAGCAATAAAAAAATACATGTTGTTTTAGGAGGACTATTTAGTACAGAGAGGATGGAGGTTTTAAAAACCAAAGTTTCATAACTACATGCCGATATAGGATTATGTTTCACCACATTGAAAGTTGACCTTTAGCCCTTTGTGGCACATGTTAGTAGATCCACATAAGATAAGATAAGGTTCTATACCCTGGAAAAGTATAGGACAAACCATCCACTTAGAATTTTATGTTGGGCTTCATGAGCTCAAATGACATATGTCGGTTAGAAGATACTCCCAAATTTATGCATCTTTTATGATATTTCATTTACTAAATTTGATGTATATTAGTTATGCTATTTTATGTTATGATAATTTAAGGCTACTGATTTAGACTCGACTCATCTTTATGCATATGTTTTTGTAAGAAGGTCTTCAAACTAATATTTATGCATATTTTCCAATTATCTCTTTTCAGTTTATTTATTACGATTATAAATTTATATTTTAGAAACATTATTCCATTGTTTCCTCTGTATGTTTATTTATATGAGCATGTTGGTTCCCTTACATTCTCATTACATTACACGTACTGACACATACATTTCTCTGCATTGCATCCATTTATGAGATAGATTTTCGTGCTTGTACTCTAACTTGTGGCTAGTAAGGTTGCAACATTTACAGTTAGCACTTGGTGAGCCCTCCTTAGTTGGGAACGAGATGATCCCTCCTCAGTTGGGAACGAGAAAAGCATACTCAAACAGGATCATCAACTAAGTTCAAACACCTGAAATATGGAGCAAGAAGAAGATGAGCTGAAGCTTGATTGGCAATTTGCCGAATGATCTCGGTGAGCCCGACTAACGTCGTCGAGCGAGTAGTACATTAAATTTTGGGCTGAATTGGGAAACTATAATATCAGGCCTCGAGCCTACACCCTAGATGTGTCCGACACTTGAGAAACATTGCTGGTCCAAAAGCGAACCCTTGGCCTAGTTGACTACCTAGTGGAAGACTTACTCAAGCGATAATAGGCTTAAAACAAAGATCGATCTCAAAGTAAAACTCAATAAGAATGTCTTAAAGTACTCATTGAAATAATAATAATAATTTGCGAAACATATTTGAAGGAAAGAATATACTGAAAGACTCCTCGAATCTATCTATCTATGAAGCGTGTAATGTTTAAGATAGGTGTTGGGACAAAACCCACAACGCCTCCAAACAACTGGACTGAAAGGAAATTTGAAGTCCTCTAGAATGCAAGGAGGCTCACCAAAACTCTCTAGAGTGTAATGTGATCCCAGAGTGCCAATTGATGATCCTAAACAGATGTATCTACATCATAAAAAGATGGAGGTTGAATGACATCAATACATTTGAATGTAAGATTATCTAATTTACATGAGGAAAAATAACTGAATGAAAGGACTGCAATAGGTTACAATATACTCAATTTGAATTTAAAGAAATAAAGGAGTTAAATCATTTAAAGCTTTACAAAATACTTTCTCATTTCTGAACTCAACATAATAAGTGATATAGAAAATTACACTGTAATCCTATTGGGACATTCTCTAACCGGCAACCATCACTATGAGCTACGTGATGATACAATGTCTTGTCCATGCTGCCAGAACTGTCATATATCGTGCCGGGATATAAAGTCTCTCAACTAAGTGGATAAACTAAGCAATAAGGATTCATCTAAAAAAGTATGATCATGTGCCCATGTTGGAACGACATGGTTTATGGGGACGGTGAGTTGTCTGAACTCCCATATCAATGCTCAATACTACTCCCAATAATATATACTCTTGCTCAGACGTATAAAACATACTCTTTCTCTAGTTTGAGATAATCTCTCAAAATATCCTCTTAAAAGAGGTAACTACTCTGAAATATTTCATAAGCTTATTGCTCATTTAGAAAACATGGTTTCTCTTTGTTCAATGTAAATATACATTCTAGGTTGAGATAATAACTCAAAAGGGGCCTCTTTAAGCAGTAACTTCTCTACACTCAATCTTTCTGAAAACTCTTTTTACTTTTCTCAAAATAATATTCTCTTTCTTCATGTGAAAATGAAACATTTCGGAAGTACTTAGTTCTCTTATACTCTTGCTTAAATCTTGGTTAAGCTCTTTGTCAAACTCCTCTTTACATTCTCAAGACTCAGTTTAAACAATTACGTTTTGTTTTAAAGATTCTCAATAAGAACTCAATGAATACTCAGAAATTTTGGTTCATGCTAAATAAACAGACATGAACAATCAACTCAAGAATCTCAACGCAAGATATAGCAACTCAATAATAGGAAATGGAATTCAAAAATCAGTAATTGAAGAACTCAGAACTCAATATCATCTTATCTCAAGAATACTCAAATCTAAGGCTAGAACCTTAGATTACTCTTTTAAATATTTCAAAAGTAGATGTAGGGCGTGAGGAAGAACTTGTCCAACACTATGATAGCCTTACATACTTGGAAGAACAAAGTTCTTGAAGAAATTTGAAGAAAAACTTGATTGAAAGACTTGAAACCCTAGCTTTTATCTTTCTTGCGTCTTTCTTGGAGATGAAGGATGGAGAAGAACCTTGGATTTAAAACCTTTGGATTCTTAAAGAGAATCTTGAACTTAGGGCCTTTGATCTTGAGAAATTAAAGAAATCCCTTTCTGTGAGTTCTTGATCTTAGGAAGAATGTGAATTGGGGATTTTGAGAGTTGTTATACGTATAATGATGTTATTAAATTATAATATGGACTTAGGGGGAGTTGATTTAGGGTAAAAGATCAATAATACCTTTCTAGAAACTTAAAAAAAACCATAAAAATCAAGGGAAGCAACCTTTTAATGAATCCCGTCGGCCAAATTAGCGATCCGGAGGTCTCCTTGCCAAAAATACTCAGTGGATTGCCTATTGGACTTTAGATCACCCAAATGGACAGAAGCTTAAGGCTTTTGGGACTATTCGACTAGCTTATTCATCCATTTGCCAACTCCTTTGGCAGATCACCGATTGAGCAGGTGAGTTCGCCCAATATCCCAGCCTAGATATATTCTAGTAAAACAATCATAACGTTTTACTCTAAACACAGAATAAGACAAACTTGGATGCATTGGAAAGAAGACTCATAGACCTTTAATTTTGCACGTCGTAAGCCACCTAATTAATTATATTCTGAGAGATATCAGTTTTTGAATTTGACCTTTCTATGAACTCACGAGAACTTAGCCAATAGGAATGTTATGAACTTCTCTTAGTTTTTGAGGTCCCTTATGAACCTTGATCACTTTAGATACTCTTGATACACTTGGTAAGGATTTTATAACACATGATAAAGTATAAAATAACCTGGTTCAAGCTCATATACTTATGACGAACATTTCAAATTTTAAGAGTAGAGTTGTGAGGTGTTGCAAAATGATTCGGGTCTTAGCTTAGAAATTTTTGAGGTGTTACAATATTTCCATCTTTGGATCATTCATCCTCAAATGATGGCTGAAATGAACATGGAAAGGGAAAACATTTACTCTTACTATCTTTCTTACTTTTGAACTTTCCTACTAACATAGGCAGAACTATTTCATACTAAGAGTTTGGAAATTTTTATAGCAGATAATAACAAACGATATGAGTTTGAATATAGTCACACTCTATCTGAAGTTATTTGACACGAAACAAGGGTATCTGGGAACGAAGTAAGAATATTACTACTATGCCTTAAGCAATACAATTGCTAGATTTCAAGCCTAGAAATACCTCTAAATCATCTCATTAGCTGCAACTCATCTCCTACAAGAGCTTTTGAGTACTCTTACCAAGGTCTAAGTTGAACTGGATGCTCTTACTATGTTCAAGCCTAACTCTAAATGACAAGGTGCTAAACATGAGATGCTTATACTAATCTAAACCACATGATTCGGGTTTTAAACATCTATAGAGAATCTCATCCCAAGAATACTACTCTTTACCACCGCATTCTACAAACCTCGATCCCTACTCAAGAACCATGCATTATGCATGGATCCACTTCATATCAACACCTCATTCAAACCTAGAACTATAACTCATACATGGACTCCTACTAACTAATATTTCTAAGAATTTCTCATTCTCCCGTCATCTCTACAATTTGAAATTTCAAGCATTACTACCATGAATTGACTAACTACTCTCATCTAACTATTACTTATAATAAAACTTCATATCATCCTTCCTCCATCTTTATAACTTTAGGAATAAGCATACCATCACTACCAACATAAGAAACATTAACCTTCTTCTTCTATCACTACTTAACTACTATCATCAATATCACTCTCTAACTAAAAGCGATCACCGAAATAGCTTTTGGGTGAAAGATCATAAACACTATTCATTTGAGAATTCTAATATAAGAATATGGATGACATAACATTATGTTTCTAGCTATTGAGATTAAATCATGAATTCATGAGATTGAGCATACTATGAGACATGAGTGCTTATATGAATAGGTTCATATCAAGAGGCTGATATGCATAACTTTATGGAGTAAGATTGAGATCAATGAGCTAAAAACTTTGCCCCTCATTTTGGGGACTGAGCATAAATGTGAATCTGTCTGAAGTGTATGGGCATAAATCATGAACACAATTCTTATATTGGGGACATCAATAAGATTTAGTAACAACTAAATTTTGAGGATTACACTAGAGTGTGAATGGATTGATATAACACCATAACTCTATATGAACACATCATTATATGATTCTCCACACTTGACTTGGTTTCTCATCTTATTACCTCCCCCTTAGGTTTAAGCTGACACATTAAAGTTATGGATCACTCATCTCTATACTATTCTACATTCATTTACTCTAATACTCGGGAAAAGCTCATATCATGGCTACAGACTCTCCATATTCAGGTTCTAAGATTCCCTCAAAGACCTCTTTCTTAGATGATTCTCTTAACCTCTTCTCAATGGCTTATAAAGTCACTTGGTCTAACTCTTAATAGTCTAACTTCTCCTTCTTAGTCTGTTAATGCCACCTTTCTATGTTTACACCTACCCAACTAGAGGAAACTCAAACTATATTTAAGAGGCTCGTCATTGGCTATATATGATCCTTTCGACCAACCTCTAAAGGGCAGTAAATAATGCTCACATCAGCTTACTCCACACCGACAACTTGAAAAAACTATCTAAGCACTCATCAAAGAACAAACCATAAACTTAATTGGAACCTCGTCTGACTACATACGATCTTAGGGACACCTCTTAATGCTCTTTTTAATCTAATGATGTAGCCACACTTCATTACTCTCAGCTAAGGTTCATAATACCACACTTGTTAATTTAATTCCTCACCTACTTTATGTCAAACCTACCAGATCAAATCTCAAAACTAACATCATCACCCACTAATACCTCATGACAAGTAGTCAATCATTATCCCTCAATCTACCTATTTATAGTTTATCATCACAAATTTTTTTACAACCAACGTACAATTTAACCATTCACTACACATCCTTTCCTAATTAGTTCTATAACTCTATAAATATCATGGGGCTTTCCTTTCAAAATCATAAGCCTAGATTACATCTATCACTTCATGAATACTCTGTTCTTTTATTAAATACATATACTTGGCCTTCACTAATGTAGTGTTATATTGACATAAACTCTTTTCTGGTTAAATTATACTCTAACTTATCCTGACTGGTAACTATTTCTCTACCTTCTATCATGAAATCCACATAAAATTATTACTCCTTAGCCTACATAAGGGAAAACTTCTCATTAATGGCTTATGGGTACACAAATGCATACTTATAACATTGAGCATTTCTACTACTACTGCTGATAACATTTCATCTCATACTATATTACGGGTGATAATACTATCCAAGCTCTCAAAACACACTCCCCTCATAATGAGCATCACCTGGAAAAAGGTTTTATGAAGAGAATCTGAGAGTACATCTTTATTTTAGCTCGAATGCATGAGTTATCTGAAGAAAGATGCCTTGTTTTGAATCAATAAACTTAATGCACACTAATTGGCTCCTCTCAAGCCCTGTGCAATCTCTTTACTTTCTGAACACTTTTGCTGAGAGTAACCTATCAATAAGAATCTGGGCTTTGCTTTTCAACCACCTTTAGTATGAGGGGTAATCAACTAAATTTGTGTAACACAGGAGTTTGAATAGGTTTCTCATGACTGAGTTCTATTGCAAGATTTATAGTATGAAAAAAGGGAAACTTTTCTTAAATGTCTATGGTCCCTGATTTATAGAAATGGGCCCTCATAACCATAAATAAGATCCTTATGCCACAGCTTCATAGAAACCCTAGGACACTTGAACGTTGTGCTCTGATACCAAGTTTTTCACGCCCCAAGCCTACAGCTTGGACGTGGCCAGAACTCGAGAACCGTTATTGGTCAACAAGCGAACCTTTGGCATGGCTGACTAATTAGAGAAAGACTAACTCAAACAAGAATAGGCTTAAAACATAAATGTAAAACTCAATAAAAATGTCCGAAAGTACTCACTACAATAGTAATAATAATTTACAAAACATCTTTAAATGAAAGAATGTACTAAGATATTTCTTGAGTCTATCTATCTATGAAGCCTCTAATGTTTAAGATAGATGTCTGGACTATACCCACAATACCTCAAAACTATATACTCAATCTTAATGTAAAGAAATAAAGGATTTAAATCATTTAAAGCTTTACAAAATCCTTTCCCATTTCTGAACTCAACATAATAAGTGATATATAAAAATACACATTAACTCTATTAGGACATTTTCTAACCAACAATCATCACTGAGCTATGTGATGATAATGTCTTGACCCCACTGCCAGAGTCGTCCTATATCGTGTCGACATTTAGAACCTCTCAGCTAAGTGGATCCACAAAGCAATGAGAATTTATTTTAAAAGTATGATCATGTACCCATATTGGCAAGACATGGTTTATGGAGACTGTGAGGTATCTAAAGTCTCACCTATACCGGTGTTCAATACTTCTCCCAATAATATACTCTTTTGCAAATGTTTAAAACATACTCTTTCTCTGGTTTAAGATAATTTCTCAAACTATCCTCTTAAAAGAGGTAATTGCGCTTAAATATCTCTGAAACTTATTGTACATTTAGAAAACATGGTTTCTCTTTACTCAATGTAAAAATACATGGGTTGAGATAATTACTAAAAAGGGGCCTCTTTAAGAGGTAACTGCTCTGTACTCAATCTTTCTTAAAACTTTTTTTTCACTTTTATCAAAATAATATTGCCTTTCTTCATGTAAGAATTAAACATTTGGGAAATACTTAGTTTTCTTATGCTTAAATCTTAGTTAAACTCTTTCTAAAACTCCTCTTGATTTTCTCAAAACTCAGTTTAAACAAATATATGTTGTTTAAAAGATTCTCAATAAGAACTCAATGAATACATAGAAAATAGGGTTAATGTTGAAAAATAGACATGAACAATCAACTCAAGAATCTCAATGCAAGATATAGCAACTCAATAATAGGAACTAGAATTCAATAATTAGTAACTAAAGAACTCAGAATTCAAGACCAGTAGGTGGACCTTGTACGGACAAAAAATCCATGCCACAAAATGACAAAGGTCCAAACAATAAGAAGATACATATTTCCAAGACTATTTTCAGCAAAACTATATTTTCATGAAGGATATACATGCAACAGATTCAACAAAAGCTATGTGTACTTGTTTCCAGCTATGTTGCATAAATTATCAACCACGTGTAGTCATTATCAGTAATGTGTAATATTTAGTAGCTACGTGTAAAAATAATAATTGTGTATTAGTGTATGCACACATGTAAAAGATATAACTTAATAAGTTATATTAGTCAGCACTGATCTTTGATATGCTCAACTATTTCTAAAAAAAACTTCTTTACTACTGTTGGTAATGACGTGTATGGAGTTGTCTTGACAGGTGCAAGTTGCACCACCAGATCCACAGTTCGTTGAATTATTACTGTCTGAAATATATATCATATTAAGTTGGTCATCTTCACTAGGACTCCTTTCAAAAAGAAGAACTAGTTTGATTTTTATCAAGGATTGAATATAATTTATTTGTAACTTCATCTTTTAGTTTTAACATATTTATATTATCCCTATTTTTATTAGGGACCCGACAATCTCTAGCATGGTGTCTGATTTTTCAACAGTTCCAACACGTATCAGTGTTGATATTACTTTTATTATCTAATTTAGATTTTCTAGATTTTTTTGTAATAATGAGGTTTGTCATGTTTATTCTTATAATTTTTACGATGGTGTTTACTCTTTTTAGAAACTTTATTTGAAGGTGCAAATAATTTGGTATATCAAAAGTCTTTACGAAAATCCCCTAATTCATTTCGTGAAAATTAATTTTTCAATTGATTTTTGGGTGTCATATCTGTATATAATTTTAATCCAGTAATATTTATAAAACTTATGAGGTCACCATAGGTTATTTAATTATACGAGATTTTCCCCTCAAACTTATCTTTTAAATTTATCCTAACCTTTTCAGCAAATAGTATTGGTAAACCAATAATAATTTTTTCTTCCCATAGTCATGATTACAATCTTTTATAATCATAACTTTGTTTTAGTAAAAATCTTTATAACACCTAAAATCATCTAACTTCAGACAAGATGGATTAGATAATATTTCTAGCCTTCTATCGTGAAAGAGTTGAGGTTCACCTATAAAATGTTTAGCTATATTATGAATTAAAGTGGTGGTGGAATCTTCCAAGATTTGATCTTTTATGGTTTTTCCCAAAAGATTCATTCTTAATAACTTGGTTAATAGTTGTAGCATTTAATATTCCTTGACTGTTATCTTCCGTGAGATAATTATTCCACCAATATTTTGATGTACCAATAAACCCAGCTGTTATTAATGTGGTGCGTTGGTACAATAAGTTCGGAGTTTGGTAGTTGATGTTCTTTTTCCACTTATGTTCTTAGTTTCATTCCTTAAAGTAGGGTAACCGATTAACTGCGGTTTAGACATTGGGAGGCCCGTACTTTTCCGTTGGATAAGCTTAGACTGTATGTGTCGTAGAGATGGACCTGGGGGCTTTTCCCATCACCAAGCCTAGAGAAATAAAATCTAATAAGGTTAGTAATAAAGGTAACAATAATTACTACACAAAGAATTTACTATTTCGAAAGTAACCTTTAAAGTAGACACTTAAGCCCAAGGATAGTGTTCTTCTCTCTTAAATATTCATGTCTACACTATCATCCGTAAAAGATTTAGAATATTTAATAAATACTACCACAAACAATAAAATGAAAAGTAATGATACTACTTTGATGAAGTCCATTAAAAGAATTAAGAATTCTATTGCCATGATTAGATCAGAGGAAACTTTTGAATCTGATTTTAACTAATTAAACAAATTATGGAATAATCCAGAAGAATCCATTCTAAATAGTGGTATATACAAAGATATTGAATAACAGAAATATTAGCCTTTAGAGCTAAGTGGTTCAGTGATATGTAATTATATAAATGTAACATATAGTTTTTTAAATGGTTTGAGTGCACATGAAAAGATTGAAACCTTAGGATTCTTAAAGAGATCTTGACCTTGGGGCATTTAGATCTTGATCTTTAGAAGAATGCGAATAGGGGATTTTGAGAGTTGTTATACGTATAATAATGTTATTAGGTTGTAAGATGGACTTAGGGAGGTTGATTTAGGGTAAAAGGTCAATATTGACCTTCTAGAAATTGAAGAAAACCATAAAAATCAAGAAAACAACCTTTTAATGAATCCCGTCGGCCAAATCGATGATCTGGAGGTCTCCTCGCCATAAACACTTAGCGGATTGCCCATTGAGACTATAGATCACCCAAATTGACATAAGCTTAAGGTTTTTGAGACAAATTAGTGAGCTAATTCAGCGATTCACCAACCCATTCAGTGGATCACTGATTGAGTAGGTGAGTTCGCCCAATTTCCCAACTTGGTATGTTCTAGAAAAACAATCGTAACTATTTACTCCAAATACAGAACAAGGCGAACTTGATGGCGTTGGAAAGAAGACTCGTAGATCTTTAATTTGGAAGATTGTATCCCCCTAATTCATTATATGCTGAGATATATGAGTTATTGAATTTTACCTTTATATAACTCATGCAAGAACTTAGCTAATAGGAATGCTTTTAACTTGGCTTGGTGTTCGAGGTCCTTTATGACCCTAGATCACATTAGATACTTTTGATACACTTTTTAAGGATGTTATATCACATGAGAAAGTATAAAATAACTCGTTTCAAACTAATATTCTTACAACGAACAATTAAAATTTTAAGAGTAGAGTTGTGAGGCACTATAAAATGATTCAGGTCTTGGCTTAGAAATTTTTGGGGTGTTACATATAAATAGACCAAAGGAGAGAGAAAAAGGGGTAGGAAAAATGTGGGATAGTTTTGAATATTTTGGAGGCAGAAACACTCCTATTGAGTGCAGAACACTTTTAGTTTCTGGGGGTTTTAATTTTTTTTATCTCGAATTTGATAAATTGAAGTTGAATTCGAAGTTGTGTTGCTTGTAATTGCTCGAATTCATGTTACCAACAACTCATTTTATGAAAGGTATAAATTCTCTACACTTTGTGATGTGTGGTTAAAGCCCCAATCTCTTGGGGTGTGATTATGGGGTTGGATAGAAATTTAACTTAGTGAATGAATTGAATTGCTCTATTTTATAGCTTTTAATCATAGATTTGAACTGTTACCATGTGCATAAAGCATGAATTAAGGTGGCCAACTTGATTTTAGCTTCGTTCTGGCATTGGTGCTCGAAAAAGACCAATATCAGTGGGTAATTAGTTTGATGTTTTCAATTTAGTTATGATTAATTGTAAATCGAATGTAGTGGTTTTAATTGAAAACCGCATGAATGAGGATGAAAGAAGATTTCATGAAATAGTGTTATGAGATCAGAAAAATATTAACACTATTAAAGATGACCCAACCTATCCATGATTATTTAATTTTACTGAGAAATTCAATACTACCCCTAGTGATATCAATGGTCAACTCCCCACACCCCTAGAGTTAACTAAATTCGTGAACCTTTGCTTGATTAGATATTGTTAAAATTGTGAGCCTGAATTCGTGTTGTTCAATTTGGTGGAATCATCCACATATTTGCCGTCTTTACTACATTGAGATTAGTTCTGATTTAAGTCCCTAATTGAATCCTTAACCTCACACCATTCCTTATGGTATTCGACCCTGACTATTAGTTGGGTATTATAATTGACGAAAAATGCCTACTCTTTTGATTAATTTTGAGAAGTAGTTTGAAGATTTAAAAAAATGGCGCCGCTGTTGGGGAATGGTAGTTAGGAATTCAATTTGAGAAGTAATTTGCATACAAATTTATTTTGTAGGTGAACAAACTTACGCTTGGACCTCTTTTTGTGTTCTTTTGGTAGGTGAAACAATTAATACATACAGTGGTTATGACTCTAGTCACCATGGACAAGATAATGAAATTAGAAAGGAAGAAGCAGTGATTTCTCATATCACAAATAAAGTTGGAGCAATTTGGTTACCACCGGTAAATAAGGATGTTACATTTGTTGTAACCAAGTCCATCTTGCAACTTATTAAATTGGGAGGATTATTTTGTTGTTTTGAAGATGAATACCCTAATTATCACCTCCAAAAGTTTTGAATGTGTGCAACCCCATTTTTGTTGATGGTATTCCACAAGAGTCAATGTGGTTTTTCTTTAATGCGGTAAACGACTAGGTAGTTGATTGAGTTGACGAGAAAGTGTATTACATCATGGGAAGAATTTATTGATGTTTTCCTTGAAAGGTTTTTTCCTCCGTCTAAAGTAATGAAATTAAGGAAAGATATTCAGAATAATGAAATATTGAATGGAGAACCCGTACATAAAGCGTGGTTACATTTAAAAGGGTGTTGTTATTATGCAAAAACATGGTTTTCTTGATGAGCTATTGTTACTATACTTTTACCAAAGTCCTGATGTTTTAAATAAAGGATTGGTTGATCATCTTGTTCGGGGTGGGCGTAGTTAAGCAATCATTTGTAGAAGCATCAAGGTTGCTTGATGAGATGACGAAAATTAACCAAGCTTGGTACACGAGTGAAGATTATGTATCCTTCCACATTTGGGAATATTTAAGGAACAAGAAGAGAAAAACCAACAGCGTGACAACAGCATTGCTAAATTGACTTCTCACTTGAAATGTTATATGAGCGTGTTATTGGAGGTGGGGAAAATTTAGTGAATGCGATGTCCCGGAGAATGTATGTTGATGGGGCTCACATGAGAGGTGGAAAATCCGAGGGTTTGCGGCGAAGCTATCCAAGACTTGTCGGAAATCAAAGTTGGACAAAAAATAAGGACAAAAGTTGGTATGAAGGGGAATGTGAAGATGCTAAATTTGTACTGCCTTTCAATATACATAATACGATGAATACTCCAACTGATGATTTGTTGACTAAAATTCTCGACAAAATGGAGGGCTTCGATATGATTTTGCAAGAAATGAAGAGTGACGTTTTAGGTTTTTCCACCACCGTAATCTCACATTTATCCTCCATTAAGTTTCTTGAAGAAAAGATGGGGCAGCTGACCTATTTTGTGTATGCTAATCCCTATGATAATTCAATGACTCATGTAAATGAAAATAATAAGTCGGCTATCCAAGTTTCGGCAATAGTTACTAGAAATAGGAAATATTTGCAAGAAATAACAAAGCCCGATAATGTAGATTCTCAAGAGGGTGATTTCCAATGATGATTCACCTAAGGGAATGGGTAAGACACAAACAAAAGAGGTTGAAGGTAAGCCAAAGTAAGGTGTGAAGGAAGGCGGTGTTGAGGCCTCATCCACATTGCCTCAAATCAAGATAAAGCCTCAGTTTCCTCAAAGATTAAGGAAGAAAAATGACAATTCAAAATTCAAAAAGTTCGTGGAGATAGTGAAAGATTTGAAAGTAAATATTCCATTGGTGGATGCCTTGACTGAAATGCCGGGTTATGCCAAAAATATGAAAGAATTGGTGAAAAAGAAGAGGGTGATAGATTGTAAAACAATTGAAATATCACAAACATGTGATGCGGTAATCACAAAGAATACAATCCTCAAAAATGATGATCTAGGATCTTTCACTATTCTATGCACTATTGGTGCGTGCACTTTTGCAAAAGCCTTGTGCAAGTATAAATTTGAAGCCGCTGATGATATTTAATAAGATTCGGATTGATGAATTAAAACCGACAAACATGAGGCTCTTCATGGCTGATCATTGGCGTGGTCTATGATGTTTTGGTGAAGGTTGAAAAATTCGAGTTCCCACTTATTTTGAGGTGCTTTATTGCGATATTGATATTGATATGTCGGTTATATGTTGTAGACCATTGTTGGTCACAGACAAAGCTTTGGTTGATGTGGAATGTAACACCCCGGAAACTAGTAGGCTAAACTAGAGCTTTTCGTGAGGGTTCTAGAGTTTGACGTGAAGGTTAGAATCATAACTATGACTTTCCGTACTTAGAATGAAGGGTTTAGGGTTAGGGCGTTAAGGTATGACCCCCCAAGGACCAACCAAGGGTCCTTGAGGGGGGGACCCAAAACAGCCCCTAGAAACTACCCAAATTGGGCCACCTACGGATGGGACTCACGCTCAGTAGGTGGACCCACGTCCCATGGGAAGGGGTTGTGGTTCAAGACTCCAAAAAAACCAAGCCACAGGCCACCACCCACGGAGAGCTAGCACTCCCCATGGATCCACCCACGGTTCGTGGGCGTGCTAACGTGGGTGAGGCAGCCTAGTCCCGTAAGTGGTTAAGTGAAGGGGGTTAAGGAAGGTTCTAGGGATTAAGAGGGGTTGTTTTATATTAGATTAGACCTACTATATGAAGACTTTCAAACTTTAATTAAGTGATTCCAAATCATTATTTTAACTCACCAAAAGAAACTCAATTCCCTTGAAGAAATTCTCTCTCTAGAAGAAGAAGAAGAAGGGATTAAGAGGGGTTGTTTTATATTAGATTAGACCTACTATATGAAGACTTTCGACCTTTAATTAAGTGATTACAAATCATTATTTCAACTCACCAAAAGAAACTCAATTCCCTTGAAGAAATTCTCTCTAGAAGAAGAAGAAGAAGAAGAAGAAGGAGGAGGAGGAGGAGGAGGAGGAGGAGGAGGAGGAAGGAGAAGAAAAAGTAGAAGAAGAAGAAGAAGAAGAAGAAGAAGAAGAAGACCAATCTTCCAAGCTTTGATCAAGGTATGATGGCTTATTTATTCATGGACTCCTTCCAATCTTCCAAGCTTTGTAGGGATTTAAGATCAAGGTATGATGACTTATTCATTCATGGACTTCTTTCATCCATGAAGATCCTATGTTTTCCCCAATTGTGAAGATTAACCCCCAATTCTAGTTAGGGTTCCTTGCTATATTGTGGGTTATTGTTACATGTTGATCCAATTGAGTGGATAATAGTTGTTTATGATTGAGTATGATGTAATTACATGATTTTAGTATGATTATACATGTATTCTTGAATAACCTAAGATACTAGGGTGAAATTGACATACTTGGTTTTATGCCATGAAAGAGGAAGTTGAGGGCTTAGG
>JAJOOO010001674.1:0-29785 GCA_029582685.1 Solanum piurae
CCACCCCACCCCACTCCACTTCAGGAGGATTTTATATCAATAGTATTTTTCATTTATTTTTCGTGTGCATCAAAATTTTAACCTATCTATTGATAAATGATTAACGATTGAGGTCCTCGATCAACCGTTACTTGTCAAATGAAAGATAAATGTTGCAAACATTCAAAATTGCCAAACCCAAAACATGTGGTAACTATTTTCTCCATGATGTGAACATAAGAACAAAAAAAACTCAATTGTTTCAATCAAACAAAGAGAAAAACTAATTAAATTGTTGAATTGGAATTGTACTATTTTTCATGGTTGACAAAGTGACAATATTTTGAAAATTATGTATATTTGGAGTAGTTATGTATAAGTGGACAAAAGATGTTTCTTTTAAAAAAAATCTCTATATATCGACACCATGATTAATTAAATGCCATAATAAATATCAACTTTGTTTCCTAGCTGGCAATATATATTTCATTTTCTAATATGCCTTGATAATTACAGCCACTCGATTAGGAGGTCCTTATCAATGTTTTGTCTTGAAATAATTTACGTATTAAAGTAGAAAGTTTGGCAAAAGTAGCTCACAACTAGTTCGGTAGATGATAATTTAGCGTCTTTAATCAAGAGTCTTATTTTAAATGACATTTATATTATATTTTTACGAATTTTTTGTGTGCTACGGATTGGGGTCTCATATCCTTACTTAGGTTTGTATGATGCGGGAGATGTTTTCCAGTCGATTTATTAATACTAGGGGCGTTAAAATCAAGTTCTATCCGTTCAAGTTTGGGGGAGGGGGCAAAATTCGTCTATTATTTGTTGAACCTTTTCAGTCTAATCATATTGACATATCATATATAGTCATAATAAAGAAAAATAATAATTTTATAATTTATAAAAGAATAAATAAATTAAGCAATTAAGCTTTGAGAAGAATCGGACGAGTTGGGTTATAATCCGCATTTTCAATCTAATCCACTTATTTAACACCTCTAATCAGTATCAATATTGTTCGATTAGATTAAATTTTGTATATTATTGGGCATGGGGGAGACACTTCCGGATTTTCATTTCAAAGGACTCAAATTCAAAATCCTTAATTAAAGATGGAGAAATCCTAAAAAATTTACTATAATTTATATTAAATATATGAAAAATGATTACTCAATATTCAATATTCATATTTTATATTAAGACTTGACTAAATCAGATATCTTACAATAAATATGAATACCTTTTTTTGTGGATATAAAGAGTATTTCCAAATAAAGGCATGCTAGCTAATACTAGCAATAATTCAAGAAATTAATTGACTATGCTTTAGTCTTAAATTAGTTGGACTAAACTCATGGTTGACACGATAATATAAACACCACATAACACTATCGATATTAATTACTTATTAATTAAGAACTAACAAGTTGATCTTTCTTTTCATGATTTATTATAATAAAAATAAGATATTATAAATCCATGCATGCACTCACATGACTAATTAATCTAAGATATGAAAGTGGATTAAAATTTTAAAATTTATTAGAACTTCATTTAAATATTTCATTTGCCAATAATCAATATACAAACAAGATAATTTATATTCGACATAATTTTCGTATTTATAAATAATCCATGATATTTGAGTCACCTCGAATAACATGGGCCACATAGGATTGTGCTATATTCTTGGCCGGTTACAAGATAAACACAGGGTCGGTTCTAAGCCTTAGAAAATAAGGCACCTTCATTAGACCTCTAAATTTGAGGGGAATTATTTTTTTAGCAATAATAAAATTATTAACGTTTTCTTTTAAAAAATATATTTTATACAATTTTAATTTTAATTTTTAACTTTGTGTGTTTGATAAAAAATAGTTATTTATTTTATCAATTTTTAATTTTTTACGTGACATATTTAGAATCACAAAATTAAATACTAACATTTTGATATATTCTGCACATTTAAAAAAAATAAAAAATTAAAAGTTTAAAGTCTCCGATTCATTTTTTTCTTTAGACTACTAACATTCTTCAAACCAATCATATACTTTATTATGATAGTTAGGTGAAACTCTCCCTCTTAGGACAGTACTATATGAGACTTTCATCTTATACAATTCAAACAAAAACACTCAAATACTCATTGCAACAAATATGGAAAAGTTTGAAATTTATTAAATTTTGATCCCATTTTTTATAAAAAGAAATAATCCCAAAACTCTTCTTTATAGCGATAATATCAAAATATCATATTGACACCATCGTTTTTTTAATCTTTATTTTGATATATATTCCTCTAATAAACACACTACGTATCTAAGAAAGTGGACCATCAAATGTTCACCATTAGTTTCACTATGTGGATAGATATATTCCCTTCGATCGACCTTCACATTTTGAGGATGTAATAGCTTTGCAACAATTTACGTCTTCTCTTAGGCATTTTTTTTTTCTCTTTTCAATTTTTCTATGATGATCTCATGTTCTTTTTGGTTTTATCAGTGTTCGATATTCACATTGAAATCCAACTATTTCAGATTCGCATTACAGGACCACATTCAGAGGAAGCACTCCCTATTAAGAATTGTTTGGTACCTAGAACTCGAATTCAAATATCTTATTAAGAGAAAAACAGTCTCATATTGCAGGTTCTAAATATAAAAAAAATGTTGAATTTGTGAAATTTTTCTAGTAGTAAAGAAACTACACTATTTATTTAATTTAACATATAAATCTAGACCAAATGCATAAACGGCCTCTTCAAGTTGTTATCACTTTTCATTTTGATCTCAATTAAAACTTAATACTGTTTTTTAGACACTCTTAACGTTGCATATTAAACATATAATAGATAAAATAAAAAGTGTTCCTCACATTTTTTAGAACCATAGAGTTATTCGAAATCCAAAATTCTACGTACTAATTATTCCGCGAACATTGAGACCTTAAAAAGAGAATTGCATCAAGTTATATATAACTATATTGCTGGCGTCGTTTCATATTTGTTGTTATATTTTTCTTTTACACTTTTTGAAAAAAATATATACAAGAAGTACTTTTTTACTTTCTTCACTCATTTTTATCTGTCTAGTATTTACTTAACAGACACCCTTAAGATGCAACAAATAAAATGATACGTGACTCTTATATACGTGCTGACAGTAAATAAAGGCAACATAAAGAAAAATATAAATGCTCTTTAATTTCTTTTATTTAAAATATATATATAAAAAAAAAGAAAAAAGATAAAGACCACACGAGAGAAAAGATATAAAAGACATTTAAAACATAGGTTAAAAGTTTTTAAAACAATACAAATGAGAAAATAAATTTAACTCAATTGATTGACCGACTAAATTCTCATTCCAAAAGTATTCTTATTCTTAAATTTATTGACAATAAATCCACCCATTCAAACCATATTAAAATAATTATATATGAAAAAAGAAAAGTGAAAAAAGTTGAATATACACTGAATCAAAGCTTAGACTAAATAATGCATATTTTTAAATTGTACAAATATAAAAGTCTAAAATAAACGCTTTAAATATAAAACAAATCCACGTGAACAATAAATATGAACAAAATTCCAATATGTGTATTTCCTTTACTTAAAGTTACGTACACCAATCAAAATCAAAATGCGACAACGACAGTTAAGTCGGTATGTACATCCATTAAATCCACGTGGCACTTCCGTCGGGCCCGCAAAATCTACCCTCTCACCACATAAACCATACTATAAAAAATATAAAAATAAATAGAGTAAAAATTCGACAATATACTAAAATATTTCATTTTTTGAGTTTCATATCTAAATTATCGTGTATGTAAGTTTTTTTAATTTGGATTATCATTAAATATTTAGAAGTATTGAAAACATCCGAATTTGACACATTATTCGTTTCATCTCCCAATTTTTGACGGCCTTAAAAACACCCTCTATTTGACTAAATAAATTTAGATACACTCCCGATCTGCAACGTGACATAACAAGTGATCTCAAAATCTTGTAGAAGCATGATGCTCTTAATAAGAAGTTGATAAAAGTGTTGAAGACACTCCTAAACTTAGCGAGAATTTATGAGTGTATTTCAAGCATGTTGTAAGAATCGAGGTGTATTTAAGTTTAGTTAGCCAAGTAAAATGATTTTTTATGGTCTCAAAATCTTGTAGAACTGAGTAATAGTATTGTTTTTAATAATTCTCTCAAAATTAAACAGGATAAATTGAGGTATGTTTCGATAAATATTTGTTTGTGGTTTATAAAAGAGAAATATTTTAAAGGTATTTTTTATATTTTAACTATAAAAAACAAGTAATTATTATAAATTGGACTCTCTGAAAAGGCAAAAATAGTAAAAAATAATCATTCTCAACCGACGCGCCTTTTTGAAAAAGTAGAAAAATACAAAAAGCCTACGCGCCTCCCTATTATACCTTCTTCTTCAAAAAATTTATTTTTAGCAGCTCATTTTTTCTGTCTCACAAAAGTACTAAGGGCTTTTTGGTCTCAAAAAAATTGTTTACCTTTCTGTATACTCATTGTAGTCGCTGTGAAGTAGAAGTAATTGCTGTTTTTTTTTTTTTTCTTTGTTTTTTTGGTTGCTCGGATTCATCATATCGGAGAAAATTACACTTTCCGGTGAGTCAATTTAATGTAAGTTTTGTTTTTTCAATTGAATTGAGTAATTGTGTAGATTTTGCTCCATTAATGTTTTTGTTAGTTTGTGTGATGAGTTTTAGTTGTTCGAGTTGCTGTTCTGCTTAAGATTTTGGTGTTACTGGCAATTGAATTTAAATTTAACTATTCGAAGTGATTTGTGAGTAAATTGATTGTTGCTAACTAGATAGATGTGGCGGTTTTCAAATAGCAGTTCACCAATTTGAATCAGCAGTTGTAATCTCTCTCAGTAGGATTTAACCTTTTTTGAAAAAATTAAATTAAATTGAGGTGTTGGGACTAACTTTGTGTGCATTAGACTAGTTCCACGTGACACCTGCTAAACTCGGGTTGGACAAGGAAGTCGCCTAGTGGTCAATAAAGTGAGTTGAGAATCACCAGATCTCAGAGTGGACTTTTACCTTTACTGTTGCTCAATTGTGCATTTTGCTGCTCTTTTTAAAAGCATGATACCCAAAAAAAAGAAAAAGAGAACTTGGGGCCTTTGTATTTTAGTTTTATGGTATATTATGCTAGTGTTGCCATTTATGTTAGAAAAGATCAACTTTTTAGTATAGTTCATTTAATTTAACAAGGTAGGATATTTTTGAGTTATGAACTTTAAATCTAGGATATGATTTGTGGTTCCTCGTTACCGGACAATTTTTTGATAGAAGAGGACCTCTTTCTGCAAGTTGCATGACTAATTCTTGAACTTATGGGAAGTGTTTATCTCTAGTTCTATCATATTTGTGAAAAATGAAACACTTGAGCCTAAAACATTTACTTTTGCAGTTTGTGGACTGCAAACATAAAACTGTTTTTCTGGCTACTGGATGTTTTCCAGTCATTAGGGAATGCCTATGAGCTTGATTATTGATTGAGGTTGCTGGCTTATTTGAAAGACGGGGATGAAGCTATCTGCACTCTTGACTTCTGCTGGAGTTAATATTTCAGTCTGTGTGGTGCTGCTCATTCTGTATTCCTTACTAAGGAAACAACCAACTTTTGTAAATGTCTACTTCAGCCAGAGATTTACTCGGGTACGAACAAGAGGCTTTAACTTTGAGCGATTTGTTCCTTCTCCTAGTTGGATCTTGAAGGCATGGGAAGCATCCGATGATGACATAGTTGTTGCCGGGGGCTTGGATGCATTCGTGTTGGTGCGGATGATTGTTTTCAGGTGAAAGCTCAACTTTCCTCATTGTAGAAGTAATTACTTCCTCACCTTTTTTTGTTGAAAAAGTCAATTTAGTGCCTGAAATTCCGAGTTAGCGATTCTTCCCTCAACTTTGTTCACGTTTCAACTGAAGTTCAGTAATTGTTAGTGAATATTTCATCAAGCTGAGGAATTCCAGTGGAAAGATGTCTACTTGTTACTGAAATATTAATTGCTTGTTGCCATGGACTGATTTTAAATAGTATGTTTCCAATAAAGGTGGACAGTTTGATGTCATTGTACTATTACAGTATGCATTTCCCAATAAGGATGTATAGCATATGTTAGATGGTGAATTTGTTCTTAAGTATGCTGTGCACCTATCTTTACTTCATCTATGTCGGGTCTATGTACCATTAGTCTTGTAAGTGTACTTACCCTTTCCTGCTTCTTATGGTGGACAGTTTCCGAATATTCTCCATTGCAACTACTCTAGGCCTTTTCCTCGTGGTGCCTCTTAATTATTTTGGTCAAGATATAAAGCGTCAGCAAATTCCTGCCGAGTCATTGGAGGTATTCACCATTGTGAATGTTGAGCCAAGGTCAAGATGGTATGAAACATATGAAAGTATGCTGCTAATTATTTGAGTGTAGATAATTAATCTATTCCCTTCTAAATGGACATACACAGATGCATAATGCAAGTAGTGATTTTATTCCATGCGATATAGAAAGCTTTTGTCTTTGCCTAGTGTCCAACAATCTGCAAATGCCAAGTTTAATCCTTTCAGCATTTTGCATATGAAGTTAATGAATTTTACCTAATAACGAGAAACTATCCCTTCGTCCCAATTTATATGACACACTTTCCTTTTTAGTGCGTCCAAGAAAGAATGTCACCTTTGTATAATTAGAAACAACTAAACTTTATAATTCACTTTTACCCTTAATGAAATGATTTATAGCCACACAAATATCTAAGGTTTGTTTTAGAACACAAATTTCAGAAGTCTTGTTTCTTTCTTAAACTTTGTGCCAAGTCAAACGATGCCACATAAGTTTTTTTTTTTTTTTGGGGGGGGGGGATTATAGATGAGATCTACTTGTAAGATTACCGTAATTCCGTTTTTCACAGAAAAGATATGTGTTTATGACATTATTTCTTGATTTACTGTGCTTTTTTTCTATCACAGTTTACTCTTCAATTAAATTTGCCTCTTCTTTTTCTTCAGGTTTTGGGTTCACTGCCTCGCACTGTATATCATATCCTGCTCCGCTTGTCTTCTTCTTTACTCTGTAAGAATTTACTACTAATTTCTAAATCCTCTGTTATTTTTCTTTCCTGTTGAACTTGTATTTGTTTTACACTAGATACTTCATACTTATGCTGTGTCAGAGTTTTTATCGTAAAGTTTTTGCTGCTTTCTTTTAGGAGTACAAGAGTATCTCAAAGAAGCGGCTGGCATACTTCAGTTCATCACTTTCCCGCCCAGGTTACTTCACTGTTCTGGTCCGTTCTATCCCAAAGTCCAAGGAAGAATCATACAGTCAAACACTGGAAAAATTCTTCATGAATTACTACGCATCAAGTTATCTATCTCATCAAATTGTCTATCGCTCTGGCTATGTCCAGAAACTGCTGGTGAGATTAAGATCCTTTATATTGTAGTCTAACTAGGCAAGCATTTGCATTGCAGCTTTGGAGAGCTTGGTGTTGTTCAAAGTTTCTCTTGTGCCCGAATAGATTATGCTGTTATGGTTTCAACTGATTTTTAATATTGGAGATGAAACTGTGTATATTATGAGTATTGCATGAAGGGAGATGTGGGGACTGGGACCTATAAGTTTAGTCCCATTTTTCACGTTCAGAAAGGTACACAAATAACTTTGCAATGTGTAAGATGAGGTGAAATCAATGTTTGGTTTGTGGTAGATATTCGCCACCACGTACTACATAATAGATAGCAGATGCTTTATTTATCAAAAGAAAAGAAGATAGCAGAAGCTTCTGTTGGGAAGCACATGCTTTTTGGTCTTATCTGAGGAATGGGATGAACTTTTCATCTGAGATGGAGATATCTCTTCTAGTTTTTAAGTTAACCTTTTCTCACAAAAAATCTGATGATTATAGCCTTTTAGAGTGGGCCCAGTGATGCTTGTGATAAAAATGATAACCTTATGTGGTAGTTTTTGGTTAGGTTCTTGCACATTTACGCACCTCAACTATTCCACAAGGTGATTTCTTTTTGGCCAAAACTTTTTCAAGCTTTGAAGTTTATTTGTTAGAAAAATTTTGCGAAAAAAGACCAAAACAATATTACCATTTTTCTATAAATTGAAAATCTTTTTTGTTTCTTTCAAATACATTGTTTTCGAAACATACGGGGCCTTTTTTATTAGCTTCAATGGCCCTAAGTGAAAAGCACTACTCCTCGAGCAGCCACCTCCCTTTCTTTTCTTCTTATTTGAGTATTCTTATAACCCTTTTTGATATGAGAAAGAAACTGTTTCTGCATGAGCTTAAGATAGTACTCAGTTGGTTTCTTCTTAATCTAGAATTCTGCTTACACTACTGTTTTGACATTTAACTTCTTGTTTGGTGCTCTTCCTTTGCTCCTTCACTTTTTTTGTATTTGATGCTTAATGTACCATACACTGTATGGCGACAGATTGATGCAGAGGGGGTGTTCAGGATGCTTAAAACAACCCAAAAGGAGCTTTATGCTGGATCAAATTTTATGATATGTGGCATATGTGGAGGAGCTACTTCGTCTTTCAAGATGATTACCAATGAGTGTGATCGTGATGAAGGAAGAGATGATTGTGATGGTTCAGATTTGAGAAAAAAGGTGACATCTATCCCATTATATTATCATACATATTCATATGTTAGGAGTACTTCAATGCATATTTCCTTTATTGCATAGAGGATTCTGTTTTCATGAAGTCCTTTTACACATTTTATTGCTCAGCTTCTGTTCAGTCTGTTGACAATACCTGTCAGTAGGCAGCACCAATACCTGCCAAGTGGTGGCTTGGTTATTATGATTATGCCTCTGTATGCCTAGGGACAAAGTTTTTATTCAGTACTGTGTGTCCATCATTACATATTTGGAACTATATGGAAGTAATATATCTGAAACTTTATGGTGTACATTTGACCTTTAAAACTTGGCATGCTGCATGATGAATATGAGCTCCATGAGTTAGTGAATTGTTATTGGTAGGAACTAGCTCATTGTGGTTATTGCTCCAAAGTTCAAATGCATAAATAGGTCATGAAATCCCATATTCCCGGTCCTCTCTGCTAGGATCCCACATTGGTCGAGGGTATAAGGTGTTGTTTTCTTATATGGTTTAAGGTTATCCTTACTTCATGGGCTAATTGTTGGTGTTGAGTTAGACTCGATACTTTTGGTGTTGAGTTAGACTCGATGTCTGTTTTCTTAACATGGTATTAGAGCCAAGCTCATCCTGTCCTTGGTATACCTAATATTGCACCCTCATGTTATGTTGTCATCACCAGATGTCCAGACTTGAACGTGCACGGGAGTGTTTGACTCCCACATTGGTTGAGGGTAAGGGATGTTATCTCCTCATATAAATTTAGACAATCCTTACCTCATGAGCTAACAGGGCCTGAGTTTAGCTCAATTGTCCATTTGCTTAATATTCAAATATTTCACTTCAATGACAGAAACAACATTGAGTTGCTTATGTTCCAGAGTATGTGTACTAATCCCTCTGGCTTTTATTGGTGATTTGCTTTCTTGTGCTCGACTCTTAACTGGTCAAATCTTTTGAAACTGTTGTTGGCCAAAACATGATGTGAACTGAAGGATATACATTTTTCTTGCAGGAGTCTGCAGCTGCTTTAGTTTTTTTCAGGAATCGGTATGCTGCTTTAGTTGCTTCGCAAGGTCTTCAATCTTTGAATCCCATGTCATGGGTTATGGATCCTGCTCCAGAACCAGATGATATGTACTGGTCAAACATTTGTGTTCCTTACAGACTCCTTTGGATTCGTAAAATTGCGCTTTTAGTGGCCTCTATTCTTTTTGTGGCATTTTTCCTTTTGCCTGTTTCACTAACACAAAGTCTCGTTCACCTCGACAAGCTGCAAAAGACATTTCCATTTCTTAGAGGATTTTTAAAGAGGTAATGCAGTCTTCTGTTTTGTTTCCATTTCTTGTAGTACAGGTGGTTTTGCATGTGAGTGTGTGTGGGTGTGTGAGAGAGAGAGGGAGAGTCAGAAGTGTTTGTGTGTGTAGATAACTTATAGACATTATATTGAATGTAATTAGATAAAGTCTGGCTGCATAATTTCATGATCGTATTATTTTGAAAGGATGATACTGAGGATTCTAAAAGGAGATCCAATCAATATAAGCATTCAAAGTTTTTAGTTAATTTTTCATCATCTAAAGAAAATGGTCTTAACCTAACTCCAGGGCGGACCCCAATCAGAAGGCGTTAGACAGACTAAGGGCTTAAAAGAAGAAGTTAATGATCGATACCAAATGATAGTAGCAGATCATATACATAAATAAATAATAATAAAAGAATAATTGGAATCCACAGTTGTGGATCTCGATCCAAATGTTCTTTCTTGATCTAGCTACAAGGATGGGGCATCATGGGAAGATAAGTGTGGAAACCTAATAGAAATTACTGCTAGTTGGACCCAACAAAGAAGATGTTATCAAGCGAATGTGTGATATGGTTCTCTTCTCAATATTTACCACGTTCCTTTGTATTGTAACATTTCCTGTTTGCTTTAATTAGAGTTTTTCATATTCTGCATTAAATAACTTGTGTTTTTTATGTCATTTCTTGAGAAATAGACATTATATAATGAGAGGGAAACATACGTGAGCAATATAGTAATCCATTTTCTCCCTCTTTCTTGCAGGGGAGGAGTTACTCAGCTTGTCACTGGATATCTACCAAGTGTTGTATTAATTTTGTTTTCCTACATAGTTCCTCCGTTGATGATGCTATTTTCTAAAATGGAGGGCTCTATCTCTCGTAGTGGCAGGAAGAGGAGTGCATGCATAAAAGTTCTATATTTCTTCATCTGGAATGTTTTCTTTGGTAACATTGTCTCCGGATCTGTTCTTGACAGATTCAATAAAATTTTTAAGGATGTGAACAATCTACTTTCAACGGCTGTGCCATCAACGGTAACTCCACCCTCTCTTTGTGTGTTTACCCGCTTTCTGTCTTGATGTAACCATCTTTTTCAAATATTCATGTTTTCTCATTTTCTATTCCCTAGCAATGTTAATGAATTAGTTTGCTTACCCTTGTCTTTCATCAATGATATTGTATCGTATAAATCGTGAATATACGCGACCTCAAGAGTTGATTGATTGGTAATATGTTTTTTTTGCAGGCCACCTTCTTTATGACTTATGTTTTGACTTCTGGCTGGGCAAGTCTGTCTGTTGAACTCTTACAACCATTCGGTCTCATCTGCAGATTGTTCTCCAGGTTTATTATGAGAAACATGGATGCTTCATGTCATGGAACACTGACTTTTCCATACCATACAGAAGTTCCGAGGATCCTCCTATTTGGCCTCTTTGGTTTTGCATATGCCATTTTGGCACCTTTAATACTGCCATTCTTGGTAGTTTATTATTCCATTGCTTACCTCGTATATCGTAATCAGGTAAATATATCCTTCTAGTTTAAAAATCTTCTTTTATATCTCTTTGTTTTTATCTCTATTAGTTCGTTGACATTTTGGTCACATAGTCTTGAAAACTAACATTTTTGTAACGCCTTTTTTTAGCAGTATTTATTGACCTCTACGAATGACCCTAGAATAATAAAGTGCATCCTGATTTTGTCTTGATTTGTGGGGAATTTTTTTTTGGATGCCTGTTCTTGCCTTTAAATTTTGACAGCTAATGAGCTTCTTGTTTCTAGAGCCTACACTTCTCATCTCTCATATGTGGTGAAACTTATGAAAAGTGATGTTTTTAGAGTATGTCACACAGATTTTTCTTTTTCTGTGATGTTTTGGTATAGATATGACATAAGTTGGTGCTGATATGGGATAATATTTAGGATCCAATCAGCTTAGGATAGATAGTAACAGATTTCTAGGAAGAGCATTTCAGATACGCAATATGGTATGAACTATCATTAAACAACATAACAACTATTCCACAATTTCAAATGAGTTAGGGTCAACTAAATGAATCCTCACTGTCTATGTCGCTCCATTTAAGCCCGTCATACTCCAATATTAGAAAAAAATAGTTTCTCTAGCATTGGAGAGTCTCTAGAATTTTTACATATAAATCACTAACATCCATAAAGACCCCGAGCAAGTAGTGGAGCTAAAGTAAGCGTACTGACATGAGTAGAAATTAATCCCATCTAATCGGTATCGCCTATAGAGATCTTTTTCTTGCATTGTGCTCTACTTTTCGCTAGGTCTGCACGGATTCTAAGATATTGTAGGTCTTTCGAGATAACTTTCTTATATATGATATTAGGTCCACCTTGTTCCTTTTTAATGCCTGTATTCACCTAAAGTAAACGTACTAACATGAGTAGAAATTAATCCCCGAATTAATTGGTATCGCCTCTATATATATCTTTTTCTTGCATTGTGCTCTATTTTTCACTAGGTCTGCACGGATGCTAAGATATTGTAGTTTTTTCGAGACAACTTTCTTCTATGTGGTTTTAGGTCTACCTCGTTGCTTTTTTAACACCTGCGTTCACCATGGTCCCACACCTATAAATCAGTGCCTCTGGAGGTCGATGTAGGATATGGCCAAACCATCTCAAGCGATCTTATCTTATTTTGTCCTCTTTGTATTATTTGCACCTTCTGCCAAATGTGGTTATATTTAATATTTTCTAATCTTGTATGACTGGACTCGATTTTAGCATCTGCATCTTCTGACACTCATCTTGTGGATATGCTGGACTTAAGAGGCCCAAAATTCATTCCCATGCAATATTGTGGGTCTTAGATCCGTTGTATAGAATTTGTCTTTCACTTTGATAGGTACCCTCCTATCACATGACATTTTGGTAGTACTTACCATCCTATATTTTTTTTTGTGTGTAACATCTTCATCTATCATACCATTTTCCTGGAACATCGGTCCTAAAATCTAAATTGTTTGCAATTAGGCACCGCAATCCCGTCTGATTTCACCTCAACTTCACTTTTTATATGCTGACCAAAAGTGCGGTGCATAAAATTCAGTCTCGATTGTACTTATCCTGAAACTCTTTACTCTCTAAAGTGCTACTCCAAAGTTCAAGCTTTTCGGTGACACTCTTACTCACTAGCTTTGTCAAATTAATACAACATTGTTTGGCCCAGTATCTTTTCTGGTGGGATATAGCATGTACACGGTGGAATATATATTGTTGTTTTTGTATTACCTCTAAATTACCTCTAAATTCTAAGCATTATTTCGAAGAAACATGCACTTCTCACTGCTTCTCGCTTGAAGTACTAGGAGGCTTTCTTTTTCCCGCTTATGGAATCACTATGCGGAATTGTATTCTTTTATTAGTCTTGCTACTTGTTGAGATAAGAAGGGATTTGTTTGCCAAGTTTTTGCTGATTGATGTGCTTTCCTTTTCACCAATGAATATCCACATTCTTGTATATTTTTTCCTTTTTCCTCTTTAGCCTATGGTCTAACAACTTAGTGAAACTATCAGATCCTCAATGTATATGTGACAAGATATCAAACTGGTGGAACCTATTGGCCTATTGTGCATAACACAACAATTTTCTCAATGGTGCTGATGCAAATTATAGCTTTGGCGGTTTTTGGATTTAAAAAATCTTCATCTACATCAAGCTTCACTATTCCATTGATAATCTGTACACTCCTCTTCCATGAGTACTGTAGGCAAAGGTTTGAACCATTGTTCAAAGACCCTCCTGCTCCGGTATGACTAATCACACAGTTCATTTTACATGGTCGTCCATATATGCATCTTATTCCGTGTACATTTCGACAGATCCTCATTGAGATGGATAGGCAGGACGAGGTACATGGGAGGATGAAAGAGATGTATCAACAACTCACATCAGCTTATTGTCAGTTCAAATCAACCTTATTTTCAATGGGTAAAGCTGCTCCTGGAAATGACGAAGAGAACATGAGTATCCATACGGTTCAAGACATAGAAGATGTTAATCCAGGTTCCAATAGCTTTAATAACTACTGTGGACAGCCTTGTTTATCTGGATGTGTTTTGACACGCTTTATTGCTTGCAGGGAAAAGTCCTTCGCATCTTCCTCCATCATGTACATCTGTTGAAATTAAAAGTCCTCATCATCCTTTATCACATACATCAAGTCCTCATCTTCTATCACCACACGCGTCTTTGGAAATTAAAAGTCCGCCACATATTCCATCATCACGTACTTCTTTGGAAATTAGAAGTCCTCCTCATATTCCTTCATCATGTACGTGTTTGGAAGTAAAAAATCCTTCTCATCTTCCTTCATCACATACATTTTTAGAAATTAGAAGTCCTCACCTTCCTTCATCACGTACGTCATTGGAAATTAAAAATCCTTCTCATCGTCTTTCACCACGTACATCTTTGGAAATTAGACGTCCTCATCTTCCATCACCACGTACATCTTTAGAAATTAGAAGTTCCTATCTTCCTTCACCACGTACACCTTCGGAAATTAAAAGCCCTCATCTTCCTTCGTTAAATACATCTTGGGAAATTAAAAGTCCCCTTCTTCCTTCACCGCGTGAATCTTCAGAAACTAAAAGTCATCATTTTGCTTCACCGCGTAAATCTTCACAGATTAAAAGTCCTCTTCGTTCACCGCGTGAATCCTTGGAGATTAAAAGTCCTCGTCGTGCTTCACCTCGTAAATCTTCAGAAATTAAAAGTCCTCGTCTTCCTTCACCAGGTACATCTTTGGAAATCAACAGTCCTCTTCATCCTTCATCAAGTACGTCTTCAGAAATTGAAGAATCGCGTGGCAAGTAGATGAATCTTTTCTGTGCATATATATGCCGCGTTGGTGTTGGTGCTATTTCTGCATTCTTACGACTGCCTATTGTATGAGCACGGTTGATGTGTCGTATGAACTGCCTTGCAAAGAAACTCCTTGGAAGTGTACATCAAACATACATTCGAAAAATGGCGTCCGAAGAGACTTCTTGAAGTGTACAGAACTTGTTTGGGGTCTTTGAAGCTGCAAAACTTAGAGAGTTACTATAGATTGTTTTTTTATATTATACTATAGATGGTTCCATGACTATGGATACCTGTGTATAAGTACATAGATGTATTTGTGAAACAGTTTGCTTGATCTGAGTAAAATTTTGTTTCTTTGAAACTTTATGGCTCAAGTTATAATATGCAGTTATGCACTAAAAAGAACACAAGGGAAAACAACTACTCTTACATGAGTATTTGTATATTTTCCCCTATTAATAGTAGTTGGAATATGTATATATTCATAGAACCTAGTTTATGATAACCAAATTACACAATTATGGAGAGTGCTTGTGAATAACATGACCATTTCTCGAGTACGGTATTAAAAAAGACACTTTTTGAGAAAGAGATATAGATTCATGTGAGGAGTTAATAAACAGATAGTTCGCCCGTTTGTGGGCAAACTACCTTTAGAGTTTGTGTATTATTATTTTGGATGGATTTGGAGTTAATGGGGTTTACAGTATTAAAAGTATTAAAAGAGGGTAGTTATAGTTCGCCCATAAATAGGTTAACCGTCCGTTTTGATGTGTGTTTTTAGAGAGTGTCTCTTTTGGTGTTTAAGATTTAAAAGTGTCCGTTTTAGTATCGGACTCACCATTTCTTCACATATGTAGCTTCTAAATTAAACTAGAAATGCTTAAATGCATCCTAAACAAAAAAGGCAGACTATATAATAGTGAGTCTGATAATAAAGTTAAATAAGGACTCCTCCTTTACATCCCATAATATAATAAAGGGCATCTTGCGTTAGCAGGTTCGGAAGAGGCCTGCACCGCTCATAAGGGGTGTGATGTAGTCAACTTAAAAGGATTGCACTGCTCATAAAAAGGTGTGACGTGGACAACTTATCTGCTTCCTTCTTTTGACAACTTTTAAATGTATGAAATAAGCTTATCTGCTTCTCTTTGGAGACAGAATAATCCACAATTATTTAGTCCCATTTATATGTCCCAAAAAAAGACCATTCTTTTCAACGGAATTATTTTATATAAGGGAAAAAAAAACTTTTTGTCCAACAAATCTTAAGGAATTTCCTCTTCTTTAGTGACTGTCACTCTCATTTAATAAATTAACAAAAAACCATTTTAGTTTATTATTGATTATTATGAGCTTAATATAATTTTATTAAAATTTAGGCAGAGGCCAAATATACTACTACTTTTTTCGATTTATAACAACTTTACCCTCCCAGTTTTTCTATTGACATTGAAATTTTATTCTAAGAAAAAAAAAAAAAAAAAACATGTAACATATTACTCTAATAAATAGACTGGCCCAACCCCTACCATTTTAACTCCTCACCCTCGGTTATAATTTACATGTTATAAACTAGAGTTATGATGTGTACGGTAATGTGTTTGAACGAACTCAATAACTTTTGTTTATATTTTATATTTGTCTCAAGAAATTTATTAAATATGTATAACTTATAATAATGTAAAATGACGACTAGGACTCAAATTCATAAGTTTTAAATCCCGACTCTGTCACCTCCAAGCTAGGGTACATTTGTTCAATTAAATGGCTAGGTTAGACCTCTAAGCTAAAAAACAAGATTACTAGCCTTCTAATTAGTGACTTCACATTATTTATTAGTAGAAAAAAACCATCTTGTCATAAATTAATTTAAAGTAATCTACTTGGAGTTGACAAAAGTGTATCATTAGGCAGAGAAATTTCAAATAAAGTATGACTTATGAGTTTTTATATAAATTCATATATAGTTTGACTAAATTTGAATTCGCCTGGCGATGCTAGCTCCTAATTAAGTCGATCGTAACATGATTTTTTTCCATTTCAAGGGGCTCAAACCCAAAACACCTTTGATTAAGCGTGAAGAAATCTCAATCATCCCACGACAACTCATATCAATCCTTTTTACATAGGTTAATAATTATTTCATATGTCAACGGTTTTTTCATCAACCACATCATGACTATAGTCTGTAGCTTACCAAACAAATACTATTCATGAGGAACAAAAGTCAGCCTAAAGTTATATATGCAACTTAATTTAATAACCAAGTGAAAAGATGCAAATATTTAGGTAAACAAGTATATTAGGGTTTTTAATTTCTCCAACAATTAAACACAATCACATAGAAGAAGTTTACAAAAATATTATTATTCATTATAATTCCCAAATGCACCTTCAATATTGTTTGAAACAACTAGTGGAGGAATTGGAAATATGAACAAATTAAATTATTCATATCTTCCCACTCCAAGCTTCCTCCTAAAGTAGTGACATGTTTCTTACTAAACATATCCTCATATAACATTTCAAGACCATCTATATTTTTTTGTGAATTAGTAGTGTACATCACATGCTCAATCGCACCCGCATTCATTGTTTATAGCTAGGACTATTGGAGTATCTGATCTCATTAATTGGTGCCTCTAACTTTGACCTCTCAGTGTCAGTGTCAGTGTCACCCCAACAAAATGCTTTCTCGTCCATGTTGTACTCATTAGAATTTAAGAAAGGCGATTTCGTCATGTGTATGACATTCATTGGACTAGAAGTCATCAAATTAATAGAATTTGATCATACATTGGATGCATCAAAGAATAATTATCCATAGGTGGATCATATTGAGGATTTGTTACACCATCATCATCACCATAATCATCTGAGAATATTTCTCCAAGCTCCATCAACAATTTTCTAATCGACACGTGGCTCTTCTTGATTTGGCCACAATGCGACGTATCTATTATCCAACAAAAAAAATGATACTGATATATGTAATTTTAGAACATCAATCTAATACAATCCAAATGGCCCAATTGGGAGATAAGGAGTTCTTATAGATCATAATGCTTTAATTATGGAAAAGTTATGAATATGTATCGTTCGATCAATTAGTTTTCGAACAAAAGTTATGAATATATATAGATCGATCAATTAGTTTTCTAATAATCTATACATTTTGTACATATATTTTATTATAACCTAGTTTGCCGAAATATTTAGGGCCATAATTATTCCTTAATTGATTAAACGAAAGGTATCACGAATGAGTTTTGGAATCTCATTAATTAATTTCTTATACATTGCAAACATATCTTATAATCCCTACAAATAGAGCACAACTTTGACTAATGAAAACTTTGGTAACATCATTAAACCAAATATTCACTTAATCTCAATAATCCAACCCCTTTTGTCCTCAATAATTCCTTTTTGAATTGCTACTAATCTTGAGTTCAATTGCTCACTTATTAAGTCTGAGCTTACCTGGTAGTTAATCCTGCAAATTTACATCATTAATCCTAATTAGATAAATAATTAACAAAATAGAAGCAAAAGAAGAATTAATTAAATATGAATGCCTCAAAAAATAATAAGAAAAAGGTAAGACACTAATATAACTGGCAAATGAGCAGGTCAAATCAATATGAGTGGATCGGATTAGATATAAGCAGGATAGAGAAAGCTCAACTCTATCTCTACACAACAAAACTGGAGAAATTAACTATACAATACAATTTTTCGACAAAGAGAATTTGGATGAACCCCTCAACTCCATATAGATCCACCCACGCCCCCCACAACCTCACCCGATCCTCTCCCCCACTTTTTACCTACTCTCATAATATCTGTCTAGATTAAATTTGGACGATAATTATTTGATACACTAGAGTAAATTTCAAATTGGATTTAAAATTACCTTTTGTTTTTGTAGGTAATACTTCCTACAGGAGCAACACCAAGTGCAGTTCCAGTACAAAATACTTCATCAGCACTAAACAATTCATCTGCTTCAATCAAACGTTCTTCAACCTGAACCAAAGTGTTATTAACGATACGAATAATTCAAAGAAATTTAACATATAGTATATATATTTATTTATTTTAAAAGTTAAATATATCTAAACAATATAACTTTCAAGGAAAAAAAAATGTCAATTGACACTTTTTAGATAAGGGGCTCCACTATTGTACACGAAACATAATAAGTAACATTAGTTACCTGAAAAATAAAACAAACAACTTTTCTATAACATGTTAAATTAAATTTGTTGTGTGAATATTATCTACACTATGAGTTGTATAATTAGTGAAACCTTTTCTTTATTAGTTAATTAAAAGACCTAATCCATCGGTGACAACCTAAAGTTGACACAAATTTTCACTTAGACACTTTAATTAGGTTTTGTTCATTTTAGACACCTCATGTCATGCCCCGTTATATCTTTTTGACACTTTTTTGACAATCAGCCAAATGTGTAAGATGTGTAGCACATTCGTTGATGACATGTCAAAATGGCGAATTAAATAAAGGCATGTGGCATATATGTCAAAAATAATTTTTAAATAATGAATTTTGTATAGAAAAAAATGGTCAATCACTCAATGACATGTGTCATTTTAAAGCCTAAATAATTTTTTTAAAAAACAGCCTATCATATATTATCTTCTCCAGCACCCCCCTCCCCCCCCCACCCCCAACCCCTTTCTCACCAAACCATCTTCCCCATCCATTCTTTCAAGTTTATGATTAGTTCTTCACTTAAGACGCAAGACTCTCTTGTTTAATCTTTCTCAATTATTTTTCTCTACTATTTCTATGTTTTTTCATAAATCAAATTAATTATAGCTTAATCTACTATAATGTTGGTTGTTTTTGTTTTAACTAATTAACACCACCAAATCTACTTCTCCATGGAAGGAGTTTAAGCTTTGGGAGATGGTGGTTAAAAAATAGGGAAAAAGACGAACAAAATGAATTAAATAAGTTTTTCACGCGCTGGTAATGAGTGTATCTCACTCACTATGTCATGTCAGCAAAAAGTGTCAAACTGACACAGTGGAGCATGATAGGGTGTCTAGAATGAACAAAGCCTAGTTAAGGTATCTAAGTGAAAATTTGTGTCAACTTTAGGTGGCCACCGATGGGTTAGACCTAATTAAAATTGCATGTGACAATGATTTATTTCATTAAAACCTAGACTCAAAGACATTTAACTTGATAGGTCGTAAACGTTCATCATGTAAAGCTATATATACTGGGAGATAAACTAGATCAAAGTAGGAATTTACGTAAATATACACTTCGTTCATCTAGTTTATCAATATGACTGAAGTATATACTATCGATAATATACTATTTGTATACTGTATATATATTTTGTAAACTAAACATCCGAATGATATTTGACTTTAATATTTTTATATAATATATATATACCTGGTATCCAAGATCATGTGCAATGTCTATAATGCTTTTCCTTGTTACACCTTCAAGAATGGTTCCACTAGCAATTGGTGTTGAAATGATCCTCCCCTATTGAATGTATTAAAATATATTAAATGTAGGTTCAAATATTACATTTAAAAAATTAGAGTATGGTTTAATTTTTTAATTACCTTTACAAGGAAAATGTTAGAGGCAGAGACCTCTTCAATATATTTTTTATTTACTGAATCAAGATACAATACATCTGAGTATCCTCTGTCTTTTGCTTTCTGTATAGCTTTTATCACCTGCATGACCAAAAAATAAATAAATGAAAAATTAAGACACAAAGAGTAACAATTAATACCATTTTTACTTGAATATACTAATAGTCTGTTTGGTCAAGTTTATGAGAAATTTAATGTGTTATTTGTTTTATTTAATGTTGTCGAGATATTTGGCCAAGCTTAGGGTTTTTTTCTCTCCAAAAGCACAATTTTTGAAATTTCGATCAAGCATAAATTATCGTTTTAATAGTTGTAAAAATGTTTTTCACACCCTTCGGACTAATTTATGTAATACTCTTCATTTTTAGTCAATTTTAAAATAATGATACATTTCTATATTTAGTGATATTTCAATTTTAAACTTCTCATTTTGTCCTTAATTAATGAGATGAGTTACACAAATATCTTTTGGTTTATTTTAAGTCACAAGTCTCAAAAATCTTTTTTCCATTTTTAAATTATGTGTCCAGTCAGACACCTTCAAATAATGCGAGACGAAAGGAATTTATAATATCAAAACTCAAAGAAAAAATTACATTAAAGGTAATCCTCCATAAAGAGAGGATTTGTATCTCGAGAATAAAGTCATATAGTATAAAAAATCTTTATATTGTCAATATATACAGTTAAAGCTCTATATGATAACATCATTTGTTCAGATACTTTTTAGCTGCTATTGTGATATGTTGTTATAAAGAACATATATAACTTATAAGATAATACAATATGAACATTTAGTATTAAAATTTAAACGTTACAGTAAAATTTTATTATCGAGAATGATTGTTATAAAAAAGAATCGAGCATTTACCGGGGCATAGTTAGTAATGGCTTTGACTCCACCAGCTCCCCCTTGTGAGGCACGATGATGTTCTTCTTCAACATATAAAGTTAATGGTTGTGTCCCATTCTATATATAGAAAAAAAAATTAAGTGATTTTTTGTTTTTTATATATCTATATCAAGAAAAAAAAATGTAAATATTTAAAATTACCCTTAAATAATTTCCAACAGGACAAGCATAGACAATAAATGTGTACTCTGGTGCTGGAGCAATTCCAAGTATAGGTCCATTTCCAATAAGCAAAGGCCTAATATAAAGTGACCCTTTTCCAGCAGGAGGGATCTGTTTTATATTCATATATTAAAAAAAAATTGTTATTTTAGAAAAAAATAATATTTAATGAGGGTTGATATAGCGGATCACGATGAAAATATTAAATCTATATGTGTTTGGTATGACGAAAATGTCAAAGAAAGAGATGTTTTATCGTATGAATTATGAAATAACTGACATATGGTAATCGTAGAGATAACTTTGAGGAGTTAATTTTTGAATGATCACTCAAAGTCGGGAAAATTATATGTATTGTAAAATTACAGTTCCTTCATATTATATGTATTGTAAAATTACACAATTATGGAGTATGCTTTGCCCAAAAATATTTTTGAAACTTTAGTCAAACAGAAATCGCAAACATATCTCATGAACATTGAGTGATCAATCAAGAAATTAACTCTAATTTTAGTATTAAAACTCGACTATAGTGTTATAAAGTTATTTTATAATAACTTTATAGAAGTCTCTTTCTTTTTTTAAACTTGTTAAATGAACAAACACTCTAAAATTCATAGAAAATAAATATATTTTTGATCGTATTAAACGCATTTTAATAAAATATATTTTGTTGAGAGAGAAGAATAATTACGTACCCAACGTTTATTAGCTATAGTTGTTAACTTGACAGCATCAACAAATTGTTGAATAGAAGGAGAAGGCATACACATTCTTTTAGCACCAATTTGCATTCTAATTCCACTTTCTTGTGGACGAAAAAGAAATATTCTTCCATCATCCACTCTATAAGCTTTTGTACCTTCAATTAAACCCTGTTTACATCATGATTTCAAATTAACATTTAGATATACGATATAAAATTATAACTTCAAATCAATGTATGGACATATGATATCATATTATGGTTTCAATCTTTTTTTTAAATGTAATACTTGACTTATAAATTTATATTTTGTAAAAAACAATTCTGTCATTTAAAATTTTACAAATTAAAAATTTATGCTCAATGTGAAGAGATTGTTTGTACTATGTGAAGTGATTATCATTAAACCATAACTACTATTATTGACTAGTGAATTTTTATAAAATTATGTGTATTTGAAAGTTTGTGATCACAAATATTTATTTATAAAAGAAACATAGAGATATATCACTTTTTAATGCAACGTCATATATTAGGATATTTTGGTATCTTGCTTATAATCTATGATTTATTCGTTTAGTAAAATTGTGTAAAAGTTATGAATTTTTTACCCTTTTTATATGTACTTCGTAATTTCATATCACATATCTAAACGAACCCTTAAATCGAGACATAGTTATTACTACTACTATAGTCATAAATGAAGAAAATGAAAGTTTGGTACGTACTCCTTCTGTCCCTAATTACTTGTCCACTTTTCCTTTTATAGTTGTCCCTAATTACTTGTCCATTTTGACAAATCAAGAAAGGACAATTTTTTTTACCTATTATATCCTCAATTAAATGACTAATTACTTTAAAAAATCCAGAATTTCTCATCTACTTCATAATTAATAGGGGTAAAATGGTAAACTCACTATATCATTAATTGATTTCTTAATAGATATGCCAATTCAAAATTGGACAAGTAATTAGCAACTTAGGGAGTAGTAGTTATTACTACTCCTATAGTCATAATTTCATAATTTTTGTCTTATTTTTATACCATATACTATATCATTGTCACTGGTCAGAAATAAATGATTCTACAGTCACTCCAGGCTTTAATTTTTATTTTTTTATTTTACTTTTTTGCATTTCAATAAATTTAGTCAAATAGGCATTAAATACCACTTGCCAAACAGGCTATAAATACTCCTACTAGATTAGATCTTCACTTTTTTTTTGCCTTTTTATTTAGTAAATTAAGGAAAAAACATTAAAATATTATCCTTATCATTAAGTACATAGAGTTCAAGTAGTTAAAATATAAATTTTGAAATATAATTAACATGTATAATTTAGTAAAATATTTTTTTTAAAAAAAGGACTAGTAAAAAGGAGTGGATTAAGTAGTATAGTTAATCGTTATAATCTGTCTTTTAACATTCTGCATACTCTTAAAAGAGAAACATTTAATAATGTAACTTTAATCATAAAATATTAATATATGCCTCATTGTATTATTAAAATTGATTATTTATCTATGCATCATAGAAAGTCACTAGCTAAATTATTTTTTATAACCAAAAAAAATGTCTCTTTTCTTTTCACCTAATTACTTTATGTTATATCTATACGATTTATAAAGTTAAACGACCTTTTTTCGTAATATTTCGGGTAATCTTACTGTAATATAAATAAAAGTTGAGTGATCATATATGAAATTAATCCGAAGAAAAAGTGAATTAATTTTTTTTTGAGCTAAAAAAATTAAAAATAAAGTACCTGTCCATAGTTCAAGACACCAGCAGAGGGACTTAATTCAATATTTCCATAGGGATTAAGTTTGCCTTTTTCAAAATTCCCATTTTGAGAACTTCTTGTCATAAACATATAATCAGTTTGAATTAATTTGAATCCAAGATTATCCCAATCAAAAATATCCCTTGATTCATAATCCCTGAAATCATAATAAATATATTCAGTATAATTTTATAAGTAAATTTTGGAATAGATACAAAGAAAGATTATTTTTAATATAGTAATTTTTACTTATAAAATTTTAATTTTCTTTCAAGTAAAAATACATGCGACTAAATACCAATTAATTATTTCATTTTTTTTTTAAAAAAGAAATAATTAGTTTAAACAAATATTTTTGAAAAAATTGAAAATTTCCAATATAAAATTAATAAAAGGAAAATAGAGTTATTTGATTTTAAATGCAACTTACCTATAAGTAGAAGGTTGTGCAGAAGTTTGAGCAGGGGCAGTAAAGTACCTTGGTCCTACCTACAACCATAAATCGAAACGAAAATTTATAGCGACACAAATGTTGTAGCATATTAAATACATTATTAAAGGAGGAAATAAACTTAGAAATTAATACAGTATGGGTGTGTTAATTCAAAAAGGTAAATAAATACTGTGTTAGTTTAAATTGACACAATTTGAAATGACACAAAATTTACTAAATGAATAAATTTTCTTGAAATTTATAGCTTTTTTAAGCATGTCTAAGATTTGTGTAGCTATAAAATTTTCGACATTTAACTCTTAAATGTGTCATATTCGTAACATTTGTATGTGGTATAAAAGTGTAAATCGTAAAGTATTAAGCTAGTTATTTCTAAATTTAGAAATATTGTGTCACATAAATTAGAATAAAATCAGTACTACTCCGATTCCTTTGATTCAATTTAAGGAGTTGTTTGGTGGGATGTACTAAAGAAACTAATACTATTTACGTAATTATTTGATAGGATTTCAATCTATGTTATATTATACAGCAAATTATGGTATCATCAATGTATAATACATGAATAAGCATGATCAAAGATAAAATTTTCATACACCAAATCAAACAGTGGATAAATAACAATTCAGCATTACTAATTTCATCGTTACCAACACATCTTACTCAGTACTATTCTTATAACTTTACCAAACGATTCTTAAGTATCATAGTTTGACTAGACATGAAACTTATAAAAATGAAGGAGACTTTTGAATAGTGTGGTCTTTGACACCATAAAATACAAAAGATTCACTTACTTTTTAAAATTTTATGTCTAATTAAATTAAGACACGTAAAATAAAATGAAGAGAGTATATTAGTAGTACTCCATTTCAATATTCTTATAGGAATCCTTTCAGAAACAATATGAGCTAATGAAGTGTGGAACTCATATTAGAATTAGGAGTTCAGTTCAGCGTTACAAACTTTTTTATATTCATATCAGAAAGTTCTTAACAATATTTATGTTACGAAAAAAATACGAAAAATAGTGATGAAGATGGAGATATATACACTGACCTTCTCTAAAGAAGTAAGTAGAGCTCTGTGAAAGCATGAAGCCCTTTGGATGATCATGTTGCACAAGAAAAAATAGTATAGTTGGAAATATTATTTTCTCTAAAGTCTAAAAAAAACTTTATATTAAAATGCTAATAATGAGAGAGGACTTGAACAACAAAACACAAATATATGAAGAAGTTATGGAGAAGGTGTATTAAATAAATAGAACATGCAGTATTTTAATTTAGCTAGCTGTCTATTCGTGTACTAAGCTTTATCTTTATTACTCGCTCCGTCTCAGTTTATAAGATAGATATTTGAATGAACACATAGTTTCAATAAAAAAAAGGAAAAATGACTTTTGAAATTTATAGTCTGAAGATTGAAATAAACTATAGATACTTATATGTTTATAAATTATTATCTCAGTACAATATAATTAAATTATTATTAAATATAAAAATATATCATTTTTAAAATAAAAATAAAAATTGAAACATAGGTGTATGGGTTTTTTCCCCATATACTCTGAATCTTTTTCATCAGCCCCCCACCAGCCCAACTGTAGTTAGGTGAAAATAATAATCATTCATGTGTTAACAAACAAAGAAAAATAAAATAATTTCTTTCATTTTCAAGAATATTTATGCTATTTTTGTGTTACATTTTAACGTACCAAATTACTATTTCCTTATATATATATATAAGGTCGAATTGATTCATTTTGTTGATGACATGTCGAATCAAATTGAGTAGGATCGAAAATTGTCATGTTCTCCATAGAAATTTAGTAAAATAAGAAAAGGTATGAGATATTGACCGATTATTTATTTAAATTAATTTATCTCTACCTTCATAATAATTCTATGAACAAAACAAATAATACTTTCAATATTTTATTGATCTTTTATTTTGTCCTTGACCTTTTATTTTGTGATATACTACAAACAAGAGAGTATGTAAGGTTAGATTATGCAGTATAACCAGACAAATAAAAGATAAATTTGAATAATAGGGTATTTTGTCTTTATATATATATATATATATATAACTATATACTTAATACTTTCTCTATATATTGGAAACAATAGTTACGCTTTTTACTTTAAAAAAATAGTTAATATTTGAGAAAGTCACGCGACATGTCACAAATAAAAGTTTGCCATTTTTATTTTTTTTAAAATTTCAGAATCCCCCTCCCCCCGGGGCGTATCTAGAGGGAGTGTCGTGGGTTCACGTGAACCCATGCTCCCCTCTCTAGATTATAGTGTTATATTTTTAAAAAAATATTTAAATATAGATGTGTGAATCCACATTCAAAGTATCCTATAATAATACGATAATGATTGGGTGTACCTCTCTAAGTGAGGATATAAATTTGAATCTTATATATATCTTGTCTTTTTGAGTAACACCTCTCCAAGTGGTTATCGGTAACATTTTTGGCGTTTCAACTAATTTTTCTTTTGTTTTTTTCCTTTAATCTTTCAAAATTTTCAAGTGTGTTACATTGAAAATTCATAAAAAATTTAGCACTGTAAATTTTTTTATATAATTAAATCAAATGTGCATAGTAAAATTTAAAACAAGTAGTATTATATATTTTGGACCTATATTTTAAAAAAATAATAATTAATGGTTCATATTAAGAACCTAAAAGTCAAACTTATCAAATTTATATTTAAGATGCATTTTTTTTTGTTATCGTGCACCCATCTTACCGATATCCTGGATACGCCTCTGCGCACCCCCACCCCCCACCAATTAATATAGCTTTAAATAAAGGGAAAATGGACAAATATACCCCGAACTATCGTAAATGGTATGCAGATACCCTCCGTCATACTTCTAGGACATTGGTGCCCTTTCCGTTCAAAAACTGAAACATATATACCCTTTATACTAACGGACATACACGTGTCATAATCTTATCCATCAATTTGACATTTATTAAATATCGGATGGACAGATAAGATTGTGCCACGTGTCCCTATTTAGTCTTCTGTTAGAGTGAAAGACATATATGCTCTAATTTTTAGACGACATGGGCACCAATGTCCCAAAAATATGATGGAGGATATTTGCATACCATTTGCGATAATTCGAAGATATATTTGTCCTTTTTCTCATAAATAAAAGAATCTCTTACTTAAAAAAAAACCTTCTATTCCCTTAATATGTAGCTTAGAAGGGAAAATAAAATCCTTTTTATAACTATTTTGTCCATTACTTGTTGTAGTTTTGCAACCACATTAGGTTAGCTAATGCATACAATGGCGAATTCAAAATTTTATTAATTAAAAGTATTAAAAAAATTAAAATATAATCTTATCTTAAGGTGAATTTTGAATTATCTAAACCAATAATTTTTACCGAAAAAATTCAGGTGAACATCTTCTTCCTCTCTTAAATCCATCCCTAATTAAACATAAGGATATTGAATAAAATAGAATTAAGATGATGATATATAATGTCACGTGATATTCATCTCACCCACGTGATAGCATCTCACGGATGAATTGAAGGAGCATTTTTAACAATTTATTTTAAAAAATAAAATAAAATGAGGGCTTAATAAAAAAAAATTAAAAAAATGCTAAATTTAACCCTTTTCTTTTATACAAAAAAGTGCAAATATATAAGTCCTTCATAGTATCAGTTCAGATATACAATATTCAACCATTAAAAAGCAATAAATGTTTGAAGAGAAAGTCAGATTCATGCATGTTGTGTTGTCTGTTTTGTCCCTATCATTTACGTTAGGGTAGGTGGATCTAGTATTTTGCATGTAAATTCGATTAATTTAATAGATTTTATTCAAAAGATGTATTAATATTAGTAAATTTATTAAATATGTATAAATTTAATACTATTTTTATTCACTTTTAATTGTCATAGTTTTCTTTTTTTAGAGTCAAACTATAAAAAATTTGACTAATATTTTATAATGTATTTTTTCATCATATTAATATGTAAAAAATTAAAATTTATAGTACTTTTCGTATTATTATTGAATATCTAATTTTTTTTTGTTTAAAATATCAAATTAATGTAATCTAATTTAATTTTAAAAAATAATCTAATTAACTTTCGAAAAGCGTAACATGACAAATAAAAGTGGACGAAGAAAGTATTAAATTTGAAACATATACTCCCTCTATATAATCGAAGTGTCATATAGATCAAAGCTGATAGAGTATCTCTTTTCCATCTGTGAAGGTAAAATCTTATCCATATCGACACTAAATATTTACATCTAATCAATAAATACATGCCATGTGTATAAATATACAATAACATTGTTTAATCATAATTACTTAATGTATATTATTCACTTCATTAAATAACTTAACAATAGTAAATTACATCAATTTGATGTAAATATTTAGTGAGAATAAAACAGGCCTCTTTCTTTGAATTTTGCAGTCATGTCATCTGTGATCGAAATGGTTAGACCCTTTAATTTGAAGTTGTATTATAATTAATTAATGGAGCAAGAACAATAATTGTGTACCTTATAATAGTTGGAGCAAAAGTTATTGATTTTATTATCAAAAGAAACAATTCAAAGTCTATTTCGAGTCACTAGGAAACAAAGTGTTTTTCCACAAACTAAATACCTTTTTTAGTTTCTTTAAAGTGTAGGGAGAAAACTCCTCCTATTTTATCTCATTTAAATGGGTCTGATCAATAGTTCAAATTAATTATCCAAAAGGAGTTAACCCATAATTAATAGGCCGTAATTATTCCTATTAATTAGAGAGAGTTATGAAAACATATCGTTCAACTTATTAATTTATCAATATGATTGAAAAATATATCATATATATTTTATAAATTACGTCCACAATTGTTTGTTAGGGTAAGGTCATGCACACCCCTCAAGGAAAATTTAATAGAAGATGTAATTTGACTAATATAATCCTACTATACCAAGAATACCAAAAGTCTACATAACTTTTCAATTGAACTACACTATCATTAAGGGTAGAATTGGAAAAAGGTGATTAATTGTTTCTTGATTGTTTAAATTGACAATTAATCTTGGACATCTATTTTTAGTATACCTGCCAAATAATTATGGACGGAGGGAGTAATTGATCGTCAAATATTAGGCTAATTCACTTTTATGGTCCACACTCTACTAAGACAACTAGGCTAGTTGTTTTGTCTAATTGCAGTAAAATTTTAGTGTTACCAATCTCTTACAAATTATATGATATCTAGATGTTATATTTTAGTTATTGTGAATAGATATTTA
>JAJOOO010001677.1:0-18796 GCA_029582685.1 Solanum piurae
CATATTATGTGTAATTATAGTTATTTTGAAATTCAAATTTAAAAAGTTTAAATTGAAAATTAAAAAATTATATCATCTATCTATATATAAAAGGAGAAGAAAAAATGACACATGTCAACACCACAAATTTTCAGTATTTTAAATAATTAATAATCAATTATTAAATAAATAAGTATAGACACATGTCAATAATTAGAATTAGAATGACACATGTCAATAATTAGAATTAGAATGACACATGTCAATACCACAAAAATAAAATATAAATAAATAAATTTTAAACAAACTATTTAAAATACAAAAAAATAAAAATAAAATACCAACGGACAAAAAAGTAAAAAATGTTTAAATAGGTTATAGTAATAGAAAATGTAACAAAGAAAAAATAAAATAAAAAACGTGCATCAATCATTTTAAATAAATAAATAGCAAAATTACCCGCACATTAAAACAATCTGTTAAATGAAGATAGGCTTTAGTTTTTTTTAAAATAAAAAATAAAAAATTAAATGTGTTTTTTTCAAAATAGGTAACTAGCTCACGTAACTATTTTTAAAAAAAAGGCAAAATAGTTACTTTTTGAATTTGAATTTAAAGTGGTTACCTAAAACTACTCTATCCATTATCTCTATTCCCTATAAAAATAAAGTTCATTAAAAAAAATTAATTGATCTTATTTTTCTTCAAATGTGTAGTATTATTTGTTGAATTATTTCCATTCTTCTTATCTTCATCTTTTTATGGAGCGAATAGGTAGATTATTTGTCGGCTAGCCGAAAAATAAAGTTTGAATATACTTGCAAATAACAAAGTGAAAGTCCAAGAAGAAGAAGAACAATATTTATCAAAATGGAAATCTTCTGCAAATGATGATACTATTAGATCTATAATGTCTTTTTGTGAATTTTTTTGGGTTCATTTCATTCAATTTGATTTGTTTCTGTCATATATTGTACTTAAATTCTTTAGGTCGAATGAGTTTTCTATGTTCTTTTTTTATTTACATTCGTAATCTTTGATGATTTTTACTGTGATTAATATTATTTTTTTATGATGTGTTATTTTTTATTTAATTTAAGTGAAGTTATTCTAATACTTTTTATGTTATCATTTTGTGTTAATTTTTTCTATTCAATCATTTATATTAACATGTTTTTATATTATTGAATTATTTGAATCGAATAATTTTTTAATTTTATTATTTTTTGTTAATTTTTTACTCCATCATTTATACTAACATGTGTTTATTATTGAATTATGGATGTATTCTTCTTCAAATGTGTAATGTTGTCTGTTAAATTATTTCTATTCTTTTTATCTTTATATTTTAATTTGGTGAATAGGTAAATTATTTGATGGCTAGCCGAATAAAATTTGAATATATTTGCGAATAAAATAGTAGAAGTTCAAGAAAAGAAGAATAATATTTATCAAAGTGAAAATCCTTTGCAAATGATGATATTGTTAGATCTATAATATCTTCTTTTTTTTCCAGTTTATTTCATTCAATTTGATTTTTTTTTGTCATATTTTGTACATAAATCCTTTAAATCAAATGATTGAACCATGATTCTATTCTTCTTCAAATGTGTAATGTTGTTTGTTGAATTAGTTTCATTCTTCTTATCTTCATTTTTATGGGGTGAATAGATAGATTATTTGATGGCTAGCCGAAGAAAATTTGAATATATTTGAAAATAAAAAAGTGAAAGTCCAAAAAAAAGAAGAACAATATTTATCAAACTGAAAATCCTCTGCAAATAATGATATTGATACGTATAATGTCTTATTGTGACTTTTTAGTTTATTTCATTCAATTTGATTTATTTTTTGTGATATTATGTACTTAAATTCTTTAAATCAAATGAGTTTTATATTTTTATTTATTTACATTTGTAATCTTTGATATTTTTACGGCGATTAATATTTTTTTTAGATTGTACGTTATTTTTAAAATTTAATTTTAATGAAGTTATTCTAATACTTTTTTTTTTTCATTTTCTGTTAATTTTTACTCAATCATTTACACTAACATGTTTGTGATTGTTGGAATATTGGTAATATATTCACATTTTTAAAATGCTAAATATGTGCACTTGAATATCTTAATTGCTATGGAATTATTAATATAATGAATCGATAAATGTAGAATATCATGATTTATGCATATTATTCTACTTTCTTATAGCTTTTTAGTAATATACTTGTTTTATTAAATCGAATGGTAAAAATTAAATATTTAAACTTATATAAATATATATCTCAACTTAAATATTTTCATACGTGTTATTATAGATCCCACTTAAAATTAAACTATAACCAACAACGTAGGAAAAAATGTTTGGAGTTGTAAAGTAAAGATTTGTTATATTAATATTATAAAATATTATTTAATAATTTGAGATTATATGTATTTTTAATTAGAGAAATAAAATGTCTTCAAAACTATTATTGGTGCCAAATTTATTTATATATATGTAAAAAAAAATAGTAATAATTAAAAAACCTATTTAAAAAAATAAAAACAAAATAATCAATAATAAAAACCATAGATAAATTAATCTTAGGAAAAGGGAGAGCCAAAATTAAGTGTCAACAGTTGCCCCTGTTTGAACAGAGATGATGTAAGAGTCTCTGGACAAACAAGTTGACGTAGAGGCCTATTTTGTCTCGACCAGAGGAAATATGGTTGCAAGGTATGGAAAGGATGCACTTAAAAGAAGTGACCTTGTTGAAGAATTGGCTTGCGTGATTGTGATTATGAATTCGATCGAACTCTGGTCTCTGAGTTGCCTACATATCTCGGGTTTCATGAGAATCAGGCCGATGTATTTCGAAGTGGCATTATGATAAAATTTTGAGAGATCGTTAAAATTTGCCCCAGTATCAGATTTACGATGACACTGGTGTCACTTAAGGTTGAAAAAGAAAGGGATAATTTCAGCATGAACGAGGTTGGTACGACTGTGCTCAGAATCGAGTTACCTAGAAAAAAGCTTAAATAAGGCCGATTGTAGTTCTAGACTAAGGATTATGGTAAACTTTTAGAAGGTTATCAAAATTTGCCCGGTGTCTAATATATGGTTGACACTGGTATTTGGATGAAGTTTGATAAGGATAATGCAATATTAATGATAGACGAATTTTAAATGACAGTTATCCTTCCAGAATACGCCCACTTTGTAGCCTCCTGATTATAAATGTGGTGCACAACACATTTATAAACAGGATTCTATGAAATGTGCCTTGCATCCCTCCAAGATCGTATCCTGTTTTATTTTATTTTATGGGTAGCTGTCAAGATTCCTTCATTGCTTTACGAACTGAAAGATAGAGAAGAAAGAGTATTCTCCAAAGAGTAGATGTGCTTGAATTAGAAGTATGGATGATGGTGAGATTGGAGTCGGAGTGCTAGTCTTGACTCTAGCTTGTGAGTTTGGTATTCCTCACCAAGCAATACCTCAATCGCTGCTTAGAAATAGTTCCACGTTGTAGCACACTGTCCTGCAAAACATGTAAAAGGGTGAAAAGTACCAGTTGCGGTTCAAAAATTATAAATTGAAATAGTAATGTAAAGAGTAGAGTGTAGATATTCAAACGATCGTTGACGTCTCTTTTTATGTTGTGAATGTGATGTAGGTAAAGTAACTTGTAATGTAGAGGCCCTCGACTGGCGGGACTGTTGTAATGTAAAAGCATGTATCCGGCTGTGTAAAGCTTGTAATGTAGACCTCCGGCTGGCGGGGCTGTTGTAATGTAGAAGCCTGTATCCGGTTGTGTAAAGCTTGTAATGAAAAGCCTCCGGCTGGCGGGGCTGTTGTAATGTAAAAGCCTGTATCTGGCTGTGTAAAGCTTGTAATGTAAATTTAATTGTCGGCGTGTGACGTCGTTTCTATGCATGCTTGCCCCCGATCAATGAAGCTTCAGTGACGTCACTACGATGTGGTCTTTGATTGGTGGAGTTCGATCGATGTTTGCTATGTACAGCCTCTGATTGGCGGAGTTTGACGATGTTTGCTATGTACAACCTCCAGGTGGCGGAGTTTGACGATATTTGTTATGTACAACATCCAAGTGGCGGAGTTTGACGATGTTTGTTATGTACAGCCTCCAAGTGGTGGAGTTTGACAACGTTTGCTATGTACAGCCTCCGGTTGGCGGAGTTTGATGATGTTTGCTACAAGCTCCAGTTGGTGGAGTTATTTTGACAGAAAATTAACCATCTTATTTTCCTACGATGGCCCTCTTTTCTTCAGTATTTGATCTACATCTTGAGCATACCTGCAAAGATTTAAACAAAATATATTTTAGTCATAAGATGCAAGTTGAAGTATTTCCAGGAAATGAAGTAGAGAAAGAGTATTTTGGCTCATGATTGTGAGAAATCGAATGGCGTTTCCGGTCATGCCCCGAGACTTGATGTTATTTTCTTGATTCTTGTGTTCCTGCACTCAAAGAAAATTTTAGTTTGGGAGGGGGTGTTGATTTGCATTGACTTGCGGACTGAGCCTCGTCACTAGAATCCTTCGACACCTTGTCTGTACCGCACATAGTTTTTTAACCTAGAGACTTGGTAGGTGGATGAGTGGAAAAAATATTTTTGAAAAGAATTAGCTTGTTTTTCTAGAAAATAAGTATACTACGTATATATTAGGTATATATATATATATAGTAATTCTCCAACGTTTTTTAGATTATGATATGTTCCGAAGTCCATCGAGGCTTCCATTTTGTTGACTATATCCAACATAGTCCTCCTGTAGCTTTTACCCTTCTGATGAAGTTTTCCTAGCTTTTTTGCAGACACTACGACGATCGATATTCTTCAATATTCTGAGGTTACGCTAACTATGAGGAATGTTTCCTAAGGGTATGCAGAGAATTGATCGAGCCTGACTCAGGCTGCCTACATATCCCCGAAATAGGAATCATATCATAACGTAGTTCGAATACAAGTGGGAGATATGGAAGTATGTGATGCAATGACTAAGCTTGACTCAAGCTGCCTACGTATCCAAGTGGAATCATGTCGTAACGTAGTTCGATACAAATAGGAAAGTGAAAAATATGAAATGAATGTAAGAACATGTAATGCAATGACCGAGCCTGACTCAGGCTGCCTACGTATCCAAGCGGAATCAAGTCAGGACGTAGTTCAAATACAATAGGGGAGAGTATAAAAAAATGAAATGCATTAACCGGGCCTGACTCAGGCTGCCTACGTATCCAAGCGGAATCAGGTCAGGACGTAGTTCAGATACAATATGAAAGTGAAAAATATGGCATGCAATGGACCGAATCCGACAAGGATTGCCTACGTATCCCATCGAGGGAATTCAGGTCGAGCGTAGTTCTAAATACATGAAAATGATGATTTTGGATTTTCTAAGGGAGACCGGATCCGATGTGGGTTTCCTACGTACCCCACCGTGGGAAGTCAGGTTTAAACATAGTTCTGTTACAACGAAAAATGCGAAAGTACACAAAATAAACGCTAATCTTGAGTTCTTCAAATGTAGTATTTCTTGATGGCGTCTGAATTGATTGGCTTTGTGCTTATTCTGCCGTCCATTTCTGCTAAGATTACCGCTCCTTCAGAGAGTACTCTATGAACCATGTAGGGTCCTTGCCAATTTGGTGCAAATTTCCCTTTGGCTTCTCCTTGGTGAGGAAAGACCTTCTTCAATACTAACTGCCTCGGTGTGAACTGTCGAGGTTTGATTTTTTTGTTGAACGCTTTGGTTATTCTGCTCTGGTAGAGTTGGCCATGACAAACGGCGTCCATCCTCTTTTCATCGATGAGCATCAATTGCTCATGCCTGCTACGTATCCATTCTGCATCGTCCAGACCAACCACTTGGATAATTCTTAAAGATGGTATTTCCACCTCAGTAGGTATTACTGCTTCTGAACCATAAACCAACATATAAGGATTTGCCCCAGTTGACGTTCTGATTGTGGTGCGATAACCGAGCAAAGCATATGGTAGCTTCTCATGTCATTGCCTATGACCGTCCACCATTTTTCTTAAAATATTCTTGATATTCTTATTTGCAGCCTCAACTGCCCCATTCATCTGTAAGCGGTAAACCGTGGAATTTCGATGATCAATCTTGAACCTTTCACAAGTTTCTTTCATAAGATCGTTGTTGAGGTTGGCCGCATTATCTGTTATGATTGATTCTGGAATTCCAAACCGACAAACTATGTTATTGTGAACAAAGTCTGCCACTACCTTCTTAGTCATTGCCTTGTATGTCTAAGCTTCGACCCATTTTGTGAAATAATCGATAGCGACAAGAATGAAACGATGTCCATTTGACGCGGGAGGCTCTATGGGTCCGATAACGTCCATGCCCCAAGCATCAAATGGCTAAGGGGAACCCATCACATTGAGCTCAGTCGGTGGAACCCGTATAAAATCTCCATGCACTTGACACTGATGACACTTTTGCACATACCGGATGCTATCTCTCTCCATGGTCATCCAAAAATATCCAGCTATTAAAATCTTCTTTGCTAAAGTGAACCCATTCATGTGAGGTCCACATGTTCCTGCATGTATCTCTTCCAAAAGCCTTGTCGCTTCTGCGGCGTCGACGCACCTCAGCAATCCTAAATCCGAAGTTCTCCTATATAGGATTTCTCCATTAAGGAAGAAATGATTAGCCATCCTCCTCAAAGTCCTTTTCTGCTTGCTTGTAGCATTTTCAGGATATTCTAGTGCTTCTATCAATCTTCTAATGTCATAGTACCAGAGTTTTCCATCCAGTTCCTCATCTACATGAAAACAATATGCATTTTGATCATGTATCTCTATATTGATAGGGTCGATGTAATTCTTGTCTGGATGCTGAATCATCGAGGACAATGTTGGCAAAGCATCGGCAAACTCATTTTGAGTTCGAGGGACATGCTTGAACTCAATCCTTGTGAATCTCCTACTCAACTCTTTTATGTAATGCAAATAAGGAAGGATCTTGACATTCTTAGTGGTTCATTCTCCTTGCACCTGGTGAACCAATAAGTCGGAATCTCCTATCACCAAGAGTTCTTTGATGTTCATGTCGATGGCCATCCTGAGTCCGAGAATACAAGCTTTATATTCCGCCATGTTATTGGTACACCAGAACCTAATCTTAGCTGAGATTGGGTAATACTGACCTGTTTTCGAAATTAAGACTGCTCCTATTCCAACTCCAATAGAGTTTGATGCTCCATCAAAGAACATCCTCCATCCATCATACGACTCTGATATGTCTTCTCCTACAAACAAAATCTCTTTATCAGGGAAGTAGGTCGTGAGTGGCTTGTAATCCTGATCCACTGGGTTTTCTGCGAGGTGATCGGCCAGGGCTTGTCCCTTGATAGCCTTCTCTGTCACATACACAATATCAAACTCGCTCAACAAAATTTGCCACTTCGCTAATTGTACTTTAGTGGATCCATTCTTGAGATCAAGTATGTGGTGTATGCAGATAGGTAATGCCTAAATTTTTGTGCAATCCAAGTCAAAGCGCAACATGTTCGTTTCAACAAGGTGTATCTTGCCTCGTATGGTGTGAACTTCTTGCTCAAATAGTAAATAACTTGCTCTCTTCTTCCTGTTTCATCATGCTACCCCAATACACATCCAAATGCATTATCCATGACAGATAGATACAATAACAAAGGTTTTCCAGGCTCTGGTGGGACCAATACTGGTGGGTTGGACAAGTATTCTTTGATTCTATCGAAAGCCTTTTGGCATTCCTCTGTCCATTTCGTGGAAGCATCCTTCTTCAGTAACTTGAATATGGGTTCAAAGATTACTATGGATTGAGATATGAACCGATTGATGTAATTCAGTATTCCCAAGAAACTCATCACGTCCTTCTTGGTTTTGGGTAGAGGTATCTCTTGGATTGCCTTAATCTTTGATGGATCCAACTCTATGCCTTTCCTGCTAACGATGAATCCCAATAGTTTTCCCGCGGGTACTCCAAATGCACACTTTGCTGGATTCAACTTCAGATTATACCTACGTAATCTCTCAAAGAACTTTCGTAAGTCATCCAGGTGGTCTGAACTTCTCTTGGATTTGATAATGACATCATCCACGTACACTTCAATTTCCTTGTGAATCATATCGTGGAAAAGGGTAGTCATGGCCCTCATATAGGTTGCACCGGCATTTTTTAGACCAAATGACATTACTCTGTAGCAATACACTCACCATGGAGTGATAAATATTGTCTTCTCTGCATCATCTTCATCCATCAGGATTTGGTGATACCCTGCAAAGCAATCGACAAATGATTGCAACTCATGTTTTGCATAATTATCGATGAGTATATGAATATTTGGAAGAGGAAAATCATCCTTAGGACTGGCCCTGTTGAGATCTCGATAGTCCACGCATATTCTAATCTTTCCATTCTTTTTTGGCACGTGCACAATATTGGCTAACCATGTGGGGTAATTTGTAACCCTCACTACATTCGCCTCAATTTTACTTAGTTACCTAATCCTTGATCCTTATGCTCAAATCTGGCTTGAATTTTCTTGTCTTTTGCTTAACAGGTAGACAAATGGGATCAGTCGGTAATTTGTGTGAGACAATATCAGTGCTTAATCATGGCATGTCATCATAAGACCAAGCAAATACATCAACATACTACTTAAGCAATTCTATTAACTCTTGCTTTCTTTCAGCCTCCAAATGGATGTTGACTCGTGTTTCCTTCACGATTTCCTCATTTTCTAAGTTGACAACCTCTGTTTCATCCATATTGGGGTTTTTCTGACTTTCAACTTACTCGATCTCATGTGGTAGATTTTCTGGCATCATGCTTTCATCATACTCTTCGTGATCTTGTTCATCGTTTCAACCTTGCTCGGTTGATTCGATACATGTCATAACCGTTGAACGAGGATTTTTATTAATATGAGTGCTGAAAAGTGCAAAAGGTAAGTAAAAGTAAATAGATATTTAAAATAACGAGAAAATTTTCAAAGAAAAATAAAGACTTTTTATGTCAAAGCATTCTAGCTTTTAGAAGAGGCAAGCAACAAAAGATTAGGCATGATTCAAGCCTCAATTCGATCATGTGAATTTTAAAATCAAGATTACTTTTCCACACTACCAAAACTCTGGTTGAAACGGGGACGTGCTGATGGTCCAATTCTGCAAGATTTCTCCAGGTTCGGCATCACGAATGGTCGACTTATTGAGATTTATCTCTTCCTCTTCTCCGGCCATGGCCACGAACAGATTGCATATTCCTTCTACGATGTCATCAATGCCAGCTTGATCTGGAATCAAAGTTTGATCTGGTACAAAGATTGTATCGCTTAACCTGTGATGGTCTCTTCCCGAGGCAAGCTCATATCCGAGTCCGTTGGTACCTCTCTGATGTTTCAGCTGGATCGACTCAACTATGCCATTGGACTTGGGTCCGAGTCCATTCTTAGGCTGATACCCATACTTCAACATCTCTGATGCAACCATTTTTGCTGCACTTGACAATTTTGTATCGTCTGCCTCTGCTTCCTCACTGACCCTTACAACTTGCATAATTTCCAAAGTGTGAAAAGTTGCTCCGTCTAACTCGTCAGCGACTGGGATAGAATTAACAGAAAGAATTGGGTGACTGAGCTCTCCGATGGTAACTTCTGTGCGACCCCACTCAAACTTTACACATTGGTGAAGAGTAGAAGGAACCGCTCTTGCCATGTGAACCCATGGTCTTCCCAGCAACAGGTTGTAGTTGGATGATACATCCATCACTTGAAACAGAATGGGGAATTCAGTCGGCCCCACCTGCAATGTGAGATAGATCTCTCCAATGACACTTCTTTGCGCTCCGTCAAAAGCTCTAACTTTCACACGACTTTCCTTTATCTCTCCCATATTAACACCTAAATCCCTCAAAGTGGTAAAAGGACAGATGTTGCATCCGGAACCACCATCAATTAGAACTCGAGTCACAACCTTATCACAACACCTGACTACGATGTGAAGCGCTTTGTTGTGCCCAGCCTCTTCTGCAAGCAGCTCATCATCATGGAAAGAAATCTTGTTAGCTTCCACTATTCTTCCAATCGTTGAAGCTAAGGTTTAAATGGTGGTCTCTTTTGGAATATTCACTCCGTTTAACACTTCCATCAAAGTATTCCTATGAGCTTCAGAACTCATAAGTAGAGACAAAATAGATATGTGGGCAGGCGTCTTCTTCAACTGCTCTTTGACTGAATAGTCTTTAGGCTGCATCTTCTTCCAAAATTTTGCGGTTTCAGCATCGGTAGCATTCTTCTTTGGATTTTGTTCTTTTCCAAGAACTCTTTGATTTAGGTCCTCTGGGGCATAACACCCTCCCGACCTAGTCATCCCTTGAGCCACAACAATGTCGATCATCTTGCCCTTGGCACCTGCTCGATAGTCCCAAGGGACTTCTTTGGTGTCATACTCAGACTTTCTAGTAATTAGAGTGGTCACTACAACTCTTGGGAGATATGTTTGAACAGTCAAAGGTTCCCTTAGTTGAAAAGTGATAACAGGTTATGCCGAAGATGTCATGGCATTTGCTTCATCTATGTTCGGATAGTCAAGGGCCCCATATTTGTCCTCCAGAGTAACCATGTTGACTTCCCGATTCTCATGGTTTGGAAATGGGTTGTTGTTTACATTGGGAGGTGCTGGATTGCATTTGATTATTTCTCTCCTGATCAACGACTCGATCTAGTTCTTCAAGCCATAACAATCTTCTGTGTCGTGTCCCTAGACTCCCGAGTGGTAAGCGCATCGCTTGTTTCCATCAAAGTTACGAGGGATTGGATCGGGAAGTTTTCCTTCAACTGGTTGCAACACTCCTTCTGTCCTAAACCTTTCAAACAACTGGGCGTAGGGTTCGGCAATCGATGTGTAAGTGCGAGCATTTCTAGCTATAAGATTTGGTCGTGGTCTCGGTGCATATGCTGGTCTATTTTGGTGGATTGGTGTTTGGATAGATTTATATGGTCTTGGAGGATTTTTGTATGCTGGTGCTCGGGGTGGATTATAGTGTGGTTGGGTATTATATATTGGGACGTATGAAGTATGCGCAGCAATTTGGGGATTATTGGGGTATCGATGGGATGGTCCTCCTTGTTGGTAAGTGACAGCTGAAACATCTTCCCTTTTCTTTTTGATGCCGCCAATGGAACCCGATTGTATTGCCCTACTTGCAGCTTGCAATGCGACCATAGATTGAATCTTCCCAGTTTTAACACCCTCCTCTATAAAGTCTCCCATCTTGACCAATTCTGCAAACGTCTGACCCGTCATTGACATGATCTTGTCAAAGTAGATACCTTCTTGAGCTCGAATAAAGTACTTCGAGAGCTCACTCTCATCTAGTAGTGGTTGCACCCTAGCGGCCTCGGTTCTCCAACGTCGTGCATATTCCTGGAAATTCTCAGATGGCTTTTTCTGTATATTAGCCAATGAGAATCTGTCAGCAGTAATTTCAGTATTGAATCTAAAACGAGTCATGAAATCCTCAGCCATTTCTTGCCAGTCACGCCATTTGCGAGGGTCTTGGCGGGTGTACCAGGTTAATGCTTCTCCAGACAAACTCTGAATGAACAACTTCATCCTCAACTTTTCATTTCTCCCTACACCGACTAACTTGTCACAATATGCCCTTAAATGTGCGTGAGGGTCACCCATTCCATCAAACATGTCAAACTTTGGTGGTTTGTACCCTACCGGCATGTCAATGTCTAGATGGATGCACAAGTCATCATAATCCAGACTCTCTGTGCCTCTAGTGACTTAGCTTTTCAATGCCTTTCTCAGACCCTGAAGCTGGGCATTTATCGATGCATCTTTTTTCAACCGAGCATCTTTCTCCATTTCTTCATATTGATCGACCTCATACGAGACATTAATCACAGCTGGCGTTGTAAAGGTAGGAGCTCCAGCGGCATATACGGGTGGAACATACGGCTCATAGGGGGTGGCGACATGTGCCCCAAGTATCTGTTGTATTGTAGGTATGGCAGGGTCGCGATTGGAAAGGTCGGGAACGGTCCTGGCTGTGGTTGGAGAAGCTGGTGGAACTCGACCGTGAGTAGGAGCGTGTTGAGTTTGTTCTGGCTGATTTGGCAAGTCAGCCTTTGCAAAGTAGATAGGAGTCTTAAAAGTAGGGAAAGTGGTAGACGACAGTTTGGCCAAGTCTCGCACTTGACGTAATTCTTCCCTCGAGATCTCAAGTTCTTGCTCCATGCGAGTCATTTTCTCTTCATTTTGGATGTCTATCATGTTTTGAGAACCTTCGGGGTTCTCAATAGGTATCATTATGTTTGCAGCAGCGTTGAAGTCGTATTTATCAGTCATCTTTCCTTTTGATCGAAGGTTGTATCGTGAGTCAGCCAGTTTGCAAGTCGACACAAATCAACGTACTTTTGGGGATAAATAAAGAAAAGAAAACTATGTTAGTTTGGGAAATATTGAAAGATGTAACAAATATGTAAATGTAACACATATATACGCCAATTCGGCGACATTCAAAACGCGTCCTAAGAACCTCCTTTTGCCTGAGGTAGGCCTACGTGCAATTAGTTTGATAATAAATGATCCATTTAAACACATTTTAGATTTGGAGAAAACATAACTTCATTGATTAATTAGTTTGGCTATTACAACGATGTAGGCGGTCGGAAGCCAAAGAAATGAAAGTACAGGGATGGCCATAAGGCATACAAGAGGGATAGGCCACATGACACTTTAAAGAGCTTATGAGGGAATTCAAAGAAGAAAGATGATCTATGGCCAGGATGGGGCATCGTCATCGTCTCCCAAATCATAGTAAGTCCCCGATTAATACTCTGAGGATTCATCGATTTTCCATTCCCAGTCGTTTGAATCCTCTTTTTTATCAAACCCTATGGAACCATATTCCAAGTGAGCGTCTTTTACTGTTGGAGCAGGTTCATCCTCCATATGCATCACTCCTCCATCTCTAGGGTCATACAAGTTAGGGTCATGCTCTGAGTATTCTTCTGGATCCTCTTCCATCTTCTCAGTTGGCTCTCTAGGATCCTTTTCTGGGTATTCCTCCATCTCTTCATTTGGTTCATCATCAACTGCATGTATAAGATGGTCGATAGACCGTGGGGTCACCTGTTGATACATGGTTGTAGTGATGTGCATGAGGTTTAATAGCTCCGTGCCAATTTGATTTGATCTTAGAGTGTCTGTGAACCCCAAGATTCCCTCACAGCTAGGTCTAGTGAGAATTCCTCCCATCATAAACCAAGTATAATATTCAGGCGTGCACCACGACTCAACGCCCATGTCCGAGTCAAGAATACCGCACCATCCTTGTAATAAAACATCGATCTTTTTGATCGGGATTCTTCCTTCATAATCGACCTCTATCAATGCCATATTTGACCATAGAGGAACACCTTGGGTAATCCTAAACTGCCGGAGGACTCTTAGAGGTGCATAAGGCTGGAAGCCTTCCAACCTAATCAACTCAATGAAATAGGCCTGGTTAGCTCTCAACAAAGCTCGACCATGGACCCACGGTAGTTGCCATTGAATGTGGTTCCCTGTGAGGTGGGTCAGGAAAAGGCGTCAACCATCTTCATTATTTGGGGCATCCCACATGCTCAATCTCATCTCATGACTTCTGATTTTATTGTGTAAGTCTGCTTCAGTGCCATTTTCTGCTTGTCTTTGATAGAAGTGTTCCAATGCCCAAATCTGTAGCAATATGTTACTTCCCTTAAAGTGATCATATCCTCTAGAGCAGAGGGATAATGATCTAAATGTTTCTGCAAAGATCATGGGTACCATGGTCACTCTAACATGTCCTCTAAACATGAAGATGACCATAGGTAGTAGGTTGATGTCGACACAACCTTTTTTCTTTGGGAAGATCATAATACCCAAAAAGGTTGTCACGAAGACAATAGCCCCGAGTCTCTCCCAATCAACCCTGGAGATGAAGAATTCTTGCTGGAACCTATAATAGCTATCTCGACGAACAAACCTTTTAAACAGATAATCCAACCTGATCCATCCCTCGTCAACTCTTCGCAAACATCAACCTACCCTCAAACCTAAAGACTGGAGAAAACCGATTCCTGATGTAGTGTGCGGGGCCAAAGGTGCTCTGCCAGTTAACAGTAAGTCAGCAATTTGACTTATCTCTTTCGGTGTTGGTGTGATTTCAAAATCTGTGAACTGGAAAGTCACTATTGTTGGTTGCCAAAATTCAATCATTAGAGTAATGAGTGACTTATTTGCCTCCACATTCAGCAGATCAGTTAACGACCCCAAGTGTGGCATAATCTCGTTCCCATATGCCACTCGGATGTTTCCCCACCACTCTTTAAGAGTTCGAGGGACCTCAGTCATCATTCTGATAGTAGGAAGGTTTTGGTTGTTTGCATCTGAAAGAAAGGGTAGAGGGTATGATGAGTTTATTTGCTCCAAATCCGTAAAGTATTTTAGTTTGGATAATTTATATCAATTACACACAAAGTGTATGTCGTCGAGTTTTAAAGAAGAAACTCATTGACATTTGGGTGATTTTCTAAACGCAACGACAATATCGTATACTGTCTTGCCTAAGGCTATGCAACATGGCCTATTTTAAAGAGTAAGATTTTTTCCTACATGATTGAGAGTGGGACTGAGTAATTGCGAGAAGGTGCACTATCTTAATTGCACCAACTCTGAAACTAAAGAATCCAAAGAGAGTTTCGGAGGAGTGCAAGAACACCCCTCACGTGTACAGTGTGTGCGTGTACGGCTAAAGACTCGATAGAAAGTGCAAGTGACAGTGTAGAGAAAGTAGTAACAAGTAGTGTTTTAAAACAAATAAGGAACACATGTTTGGATTTTACTTGCGACCTTTCAGTCAAAACAATATATCAATTCGGTAAGCAAACAAGCAAAACTAAACAATTAATTACATGTATTATTCCTAAATTGAGTTTTTGTAAGGTTAAAACCTAGGTAAGGTCCCCAGCAGAGTCGCCAATCTGTCGAACTCTATTTCGAACTGGCTGAAACAGTTCGCAACATAATAAGGCTGACACTCTGATTTTTGAAAAAAATGTTTTGTTTTAGTTTTAGAGTCGCCACCTAAAGTTTAAGAAAAATATTAGGAAAACCATTTTTTATATGTAAATGTAAACTCTGTTTTAATTTGCGAAACCATTGAGATTCTGAGTAAGGGTTTTGGTTACTCGAGGAAAAGGTGTTAAGCATCCCTCAGAGCCTATTCGAAGATAGTCCTTAAACTCAATTTAGGAAAAAGTATTTGCTTATTATTTGCTAAAATTGACGGCCAAGAAAATAACTTTATTAACTTTAAGAAGAGAAATACACAAGGTACATGAGACATATGTTTAAAATATACAAAATGTAATGTGTTATACGTTTATGAACATCTATTTTAAAATATGTAAAGCATTACTAGTAACATTTATTTATTTTTTCTTGATAACAATGTATGTAAGTATTAAAATATATATGAAAGTTTTAGGCTGTCACATGACATTATGCTCATTAAGTAAAAAGATTGTTGAAAGTTGGTGAAATTTAATTAACCTAGTTATTATAATGTAAAATAGACATGTGTATAGTAGAAGTAAATGTGTGAAATTTTATTCATTTTTTTTTGTAACTCTATGTAATTCCTAAATAAATAAAAATAAATGAGAAAGTGAATGTGGTAAAAATAATGCGTATGTATGATTAAAAGTAGAAAAGAATGGAGAAATAAATAAAGTATAAATACCTTATGAAAGTAACGTATGTACAATAAATATATCTTGTGTTTTTCTTTTTAAAAAAAACTGAAATCTCAAATATAAAAATTAGAAAGATGAATTAAAAAATATAAATAAAATTTTCATATCAAGTTAAATAAAAGATGAAATTTAATGGGTGAGTTACTTGCGACACTTTCTAGTTTAGAATTATTACCCATTTTTTAAAATTCCAATTAAGATGACAATAAAACCGAGGATATAGCTAGCCATTTTGAATAAATTCCTAACGAGGTGTATATACCAATACATGTATTTTAAACTTATACTTACATCAAATTTAGCTTTTTATATTAATAAAAAAGGGATTTGATTTATGAGTATAAATAAATGATTAAACAACATGTCATTACTTTATATCTATAAGTGTCAGATGAACTAGAGATCGACCGAATGAAATGAACTCTAGATTATTTTAGACCAAATAAATATATCATTTTTTTTATCAAAGCTACACAAAACACATATTCGGAGTAATACAAAGTTAGTTAAATAAATGCGAATAAGAAAGTAATGAGGAAGGTAAGGAGCTAGATACTATAAGTTCCTATTGGAGGAACAAGCTTCCGATGATTTAGACGTTGAGCGCTACGACAGTCCTAATAGCTGTTGACCCAATATTTTGGGTCAATAACGAGTTCCAAAATAGAACTCCAACTCCCGAGTGTACATGGAATAAAAGAGGTAAAATATTAGATTGCAATTTAAGTGATCAAGCAATGTCTAAAGCAGTGAGCAAACTCAAATAATATCAATGGAAATATATATTTATCATAAGAAATTGTACTCAAATTTAACAGAGGGATTCATTACACATGATGATTCTTTTCAATACAACCAGTTCACATTTTGGTAAACAAATAAGGTACAAACTTGGAGAGATTAGAGGGTACAAATAATCCTAAATTATATATGGTCTGAATAGACGAGTACTTAGCTAAAACCATATCTTGAACTATGAACTCGTGGTTAAACACATATATTAAACTCTAAAGTTTAACTATCTACCATGTTGTTGCAAATTAGTTTTAAAAAGTTTAAGGTAGCTTAATCATGTATCGAAAGAGGAACCAAGAAGAGAGTCATTTAAAGAAAGAAACCCGCAAATATAATTTGCTACCCATTTATTGATATGTATACACGAATACCCATTGTCTTGGAAAATTAAAAAAAAAAAGTCTAAAAATCAAAGAGATGATAACAGATGGTAACATATTTTCAAGTAGGACTAGATCCTTTGAACCATGAGGAAGAAGTAAAGAAAAATCATATTCGTAAGCTAATTACTAAATCGTTTATCTTGAAATTAGGGTTGCAATTTGATTTTAGATCTCAAAATAGTATCACTTTTAAGCTAGTCTATACATTATGTGGATAAAAGTTGATAGCATTTATTCGGGAAGTTATTTACCTTAGCAGTGAGTGTTCAAACTAATCAAAAAAAAGGAAATGTTCAGGTTACTACCTGCATATGTACATAATGAAAACAAATGGAATAGTGAACCTCAAACAAACAACTAATTATATCTTAAGCCTTCCAAACAAAATTACAACAATTTTGTGATAAACAACCAAGTCTGCACGAGGTTTAGGACCTTTCAGTGCATCTTTATGTTAAATTAAAGGCAGCCAGCGCTTGTAAAAATATGATCAGACGCATAAAATAGTTAGGACAGTAACAAAAGTGTGCCAACATCCTAATCAGGTATTACGATAATAACCACAAGATTATACTTTCGGAAGTGAGGGCCGCTTGTATCTTGTAGAAAACAACGCAAAAACTGAGCATGAAATAGCTAATCAACAACTGCGACGTTAGAACATCCCAAGAGACCGCACAAAAATGGCAGCCATCCGTACTTAAAACCTCACAACTTCATAGAGTTTAACTCAACTTAAATCGCAAGCCACAAATATTTTACGCAAACTTAATGTGAATGAACCAAAGAACTCGAAACTGCTTTCGCTTTGCATTTTTTCATGACAATTTAAAACAGAACACCCCCCCCCCCCGATTTAGCTATAAAAGATTATATCCCATACTTAAACGAACATGTGAAAATTCAAGATACATAGATGCTGCCAGCTCGAGCTTAAGACTATAAATATTATGATTTGATATAAAAAAGAGTAGTAGGCTGAAAATTACCTTGTGAAAAAGCGACTAAACAGAGATATAATTCGAGCTATTATTATATTCTAAAAGATAAGCTGATACAACTGCAACAACCACTACAGACAGAGGGCAACCATGATTTTGGGACTAAGTTAATGTATAGCTTCCATACTTAAAACATCAAACACTCATAAGATTTTATCTCAAACTAATCACATGCTGCAAATTCTAAAAAAAAACACATAATCTAATATGGAAATCACCAAACGAACGGAGATCGTATTCACTTCACATTTTCACATCTATTAATTACTTAAGCATCCAATCCCTGAACTGTACACATAACTAAAAATTCATGGAATTGAACTTAATGTAGACAAGACGGGATATGATTTACCTTGTGTAGGGCAGCGATTGAGGTTGTCAAATGTCGAGTTCCAAGCTAACGAATCCTACTCCAACGTCTTCAATTTACGATATTTCGAGAAGATTAAAAAATTGATCAAAGCAGATGGAGATGAGAAACAAAGAGGAAGCAATGGAATGCTAAAATGCTTTCTGATCTCCCTCCCTCCTTCCTTTGAATGGGGAACCTAAGGGTCCCTTTTATAGCCGATTTTTGAGGCTCAAATGGTTCACAAGAAGAGCTTTAAGATTCAAAAATTTGAATTCTTGATAATCCAAATTCACCTTTTCAGGTTGATACGATGGGGATAGAGACGTTGGCGGCTAAAATCCAAGGGTATGAGCTTCGATCTGGTGGTTATCGAGTTTTCTCCTCTTTTCCCAGGAGAACAGAAAAGGAGGAGCTTTTCAAGGATTTGCAAATCCATGGGAAAGGGAAAAAGGCGACGTGGATGTGATTGAGAC